>OMLP01040719.1:0-10420 GCA_900302685.1 Spondyliosoma cantharus | reverse complement strand
TAGCTCAGAGGTAGCCTTCGCTCAGGTGTTGCTGTAGCTTAGCTGTAGCTCAGGTGTAGCCATAGCTCAAATGTAGCCGTAGCTCAGCTGTAGCTGTAGCTCAGATGTAGCTGTAGCTCAGGTGTAGCTGTAGCTTAGCTGTAGCTCAGCTGTAGCTGTAGCTCAGCTGTAGCTGTAGCTTAGCTGTAGCTCAGGTGTAGCCGTAGCTCAGCTGTAGCTTAGCTGTAGCTCAGCTTAGCTGCAGCTCAGGTGTAGCCGTAGCTTAGCTGTAGCACAGGTCTGGCTGTAGCTTTGCTGTAGCTCAGATGTAGCTGTAGCTCAGGTGTAGCTGTAGCCCAGAGTATCTGTAGCTCAGGTGTAGCTGTAGCTTAGCTGTAGCTCAGCTGTAGCTGTAGCTCAGAGGTAGCCTTCGCTCAGGTGTTGCTGTAGCTTAGCTGTAGCTCAGGTGTAGCCATAGCTCAAATGTAGCCGTAGCTCAGCTGTAGCTGTAGCTCAGAGGTAGCCTTCGCTCAGGTGTTGCTGTAGCTTAGCTGTAGCTCAGGTGTAGCCGTAGCTCAGCTGTAGCTTAGCTGTAGCTCAGGAGGTAGAGTGGGTCATCTGGTAATAATCGGAAGGTCGCTGGTTTGATCCCGGCTCCTCCCAGCTGCATGTCAAAGTGTCCTTGAGCAAGAAGCTGAACCCCAAATTGCTCCTGTGTGTGTGTGTGTGTGTGTGTGTGTGTGTGTGTGTGTGTGTGTGTGTGTATTGTAAAGCTTGGGCCGGTCAGCAGACCGGATAAGCGCTGTAGAAATAAAGGATATTTAAGAAAAGCAAAATATACAGAAGCATAGCGAGAGAGTAAGAGGAGGACAGCTGAACATTTACGTCTGACTTGTGAAAAGACGTGTTCACAGTTTTCTTTTGAAAGAGTCGACGGAGCCTCTGACATTTGAGTAGGAAGAAAAAAGCGAGGCTTGTTAGGAGAAGAGCCACGATCGTACTGATGTGTGATTTATTGTTGGCAGGGCTCCAGACTGATTGTTCACACTGGTTGCTCAGCACTGTTAACACAATGTAGGTTTACATTAATTCAGGTTTTAGTTGCCCTTGCAGGAACTCTGTTAGGAGACGGCAGCTGGACTCAGGAGGTGAAGCTGTCAGAACTGGGGTGATACGATTTAACAAAAAGGAACATGTGCTAGTTTTAGTAGTAACAGCTCAGTCAGGGGTCAGATGTGACACTTATTGATCAGACACAGTTGTGTACCAGGACATAAGCACAGTGGACCTAAAACACACATGTATGAACCCCCTGCTGAGGAAATGCAGCAGAGCATGTCACAGGCTCAGGCTGCCATTGGTTAGCTGGCCACAGACGGCTGGTTTCATTGTGCTTCATTGTTCTTTCTAGTTTTATCGATTTGAATGAATAACATGAATAGAAAGATCGTGCAGCCTCCACACAATCCTGAATTCTTATTTTTCAATGTGACATCTGGATGTGTGTTACATAAAACAGTCGTTACACTTGTGAATAACAGCTTGAACACAAACTAGACATACAATACTTCCACCCACAAACACAATATGTAAATGTACCGAACAGTATGCTGCTCAAAATATATCATCTAGGCTGTGAAATGAGATTATCACAGTCATAATGTGAGTTTACAGGCTTTATGATCGCTGTCTTAGAAGAGAAGTCATAATATTCCTCAGAAGCATTACACATGCAGCAAACACAAGCTGCTGGTGTGTTTTTATGTCTGCCAGCAATATTTCACATCCAGAAGTGCATTAAACATCCAGATTAGAAAGATGAAAAGCCAAGCTCACGTTCTCACAGCTGTACGAACCTGCACGTCACACAACAACTGGAATCTGCTCTGGAACACTCGTGATTCATGACAGACAACAAGGACCAGACACACCTGAGATCATCTGTATTATTATTATGAGTGTTGACCTGAGCAGCCGGTGGCCATTCAGTCAGAATACACAATGTTAAGACAGCGTGTCAGCACTCAGTGGAGCGTATACCTCCGCCATCGTATTCACTCAGATACAAGTCACCTGACTGCGCCTGATATCTGTCGTCAGGCCTGACAAATGATCAAAAATGGCTGAAACCACCCGATCTCACATTAACAAAGTAACTTTGGTGTCGTGGAATCAGTTTTTGTGTAATCCGTCTGACGAACCGACGTGGCTGAAAACATCTCCTCCTCTACAGAGGTAATGATTAATCGATGAAAACCTTTTTCTGTTGATGGATAACTCTTATAAATCACTACGCTGCAGTGTGGAGACACCAGATAGTGTGTGTGTGTGTGTGTGTGTGTGTGTGTGTGTGTGTGTGTTGTAGCTGCTGCGATGTCTCCATTTTGACTTCCTCGTCTGACGGATCTGTGCAGCAGTCGTCAGCTCAGTGTGTGAGGAGGCAGACCTGATCTGACAGGAATCATTTCTTTCACGTAATGACCTCACGCTCTCTCTTTGCGTACACACTTTGAAGTCATCACACAGATAAACGTGTCAGCATGTGCTCTCTCTTTATAGCTCGTCCCTCCTCGTTCATCTCCTCCTCTCTTCTTCTTCGTCACTCTCTTTTGGCCTCCGGTGTAGCGACGGCAGTGGGCTGTACACCTGTGACGGAGGAGGTGTGGACTGAGAGCAGATATTCCTCTCGTATGAATGAAACGCCTCCTCCTCGAGCTCTGGTGTGTCTTGAGTGTGTTTGTGAGAAGAGATAATGGAGGAGAAACAAAGACCTCTCCAGAGATCTGGATTCAGCAGACAGGGAGACAAAGAGATGGAGAGATAAGATAGAGTGACCAAGACAAAAGAGAGACGGAGGGAGGAAGACAGAGAGAGAGAGAGAGAGAGAGTTGATTTAGTGTGTGTGCTCGGCTGGCTGGTGTCTTCAGACACAACGCTCCAAATAAGCTCTCGTCTTTACTGATATCTGGAGGACGTCCGCACGGAGGCACAAACTGAGCTCTTTTGAAAATGTGTTGCATTGTGGGTAAATCTGAAACTCCAGCCAGGGTTTTACTGTGAGTGAGGAAGAACTCTGTCACCTCCAGCTGCCTCTGTGATCCTTCATGTTAAATCTGTATTCCTGTCGGGCTGCAAGTAGCTTTGACCTGAAAGTTTAGAAACGTCTCACATGGTAATCAATGTTCAGATCCATATTTTGAAGGAGATGCTGTGAAAAGGCAATAGACTGATAAAGAGCAAGAAATGGAGGTGTTTAATAAGGCTGAAAATAAGTGCACATCAAAACAGGTGCATGTGATGCAGCAGGGGTCTCATGCACAGTTCAGACTGTTTTCACTGACTCAAAGTGTGTCCATGTGTCGGTCAGGCCACATCCAATAATACTGTAATATTCAAAACAAAATGTCCTTTTCATTCAAAAAGACAACAAAAATACAAACTAAAATTAAATGTCATTTCCATTTTGAATAGATTAAAATACACAGTTGAATATTTCCTCTTTTTGTTTGCCTTCACACATTGTGTCCATCACTTCAGTCATGCATTATTTTATTATTTCTGCATCTGAGAATGGCTTCTTGTGCTAACCCACAATCCACACCACTCTAAGTGACTCTGTTGCTTTCTGTTGTTGAGTCGTAGATGTGACAAGAATCCTGCTTTGCAGCTTGATGTGACGATTTCAGTGCATTTATTTATGTTGTTGTTACCTCTGAATTTTGAGGAAATGTCTCTTCAGAATTCCTACGCTTCGTCTCATAATGCCGTTTCAAATTGGAAACCTTCGTCGCAGCTATAGTCTCCTGGCATATGAAGCACATGGGTCTTGTGCTGGTTGGAGGGAGAATGAATGCACATTTTCAGTCCATTCTTCTTGAATTGCTGATTTTCACTGTCCACATTTCTTTAGGCAGTGAACTTGGAATACGCCATTTTTGTGCAATCTCTCCTACAGCCGGCAAAATGTCACAATGCAAACTGCTCCAAAAACGAAAGTGAAAGTTAAAAATTGCGCTGGCAGCAGTGAGTGACCAGCTGTCTGTGTGTCGTTGGCATGGAGACAAGTCCCGGTATACACGTGCTGACCAACCAAAACACACAGTGAAGGAACAACAGTTACAGATACGCAGAGCAGTATCAAACATCCGCCATCGTCCAAGCTTTGACTCTCATGTTGCCACTGAAAAACATTTTCAGTCTCAAGGCTCATTTATGAACACTTCTTAGACACGGGCCGAGATGATTTTCTGTACTCTGCATTCATTTCATCCGTATTTCTGCACGTTTTCCGATAGCCTGCGGATACGGATCGACGGAGCGGTACCTCCGGCAGAGTAGGAGCGTAGCCAACAACGAAACACGAAGTTATGTTGGTTGATACGAAGTTTTAAACATCTGTAGGATGTTTCTTCACCTTTAACACAGAGCAGATGACTGGATGGATGAATTCACAGATTTTCATGATCAAATAATGAATTGTTTGGTCTATGATATGACACGCCTCAGTCAGTTTCCTGAAAGAAGATGGTGTCCTCAGATTGCCTGATTTGTCTGACGGACAAACTACCCAGAACTCAAAGATATTTATTTTACTGTCACGTCCGCCTCCTGGAGCGTCTGAGGCCAACCTCACATGACGATGAAGTCCCTGCAAGAACTAGTCCGGCACAAAGTCACCAACTCTTGCTTTACGCTTCAGTTTTTGTTCAAATGAAACAAGTGATCGTGAAATATGGTGGTGCAGAATTTTAACTTTTGGCAAGGCTAAGTGTTTCCCTTTATTTCCAGTCTTTATGCTAAGCTAAGCTAATTGTCTGCTTCCTGAAGCCTTATCTTCTGAAACCCTCGGCAGAGCGCGCGCGTGTGTGTGTGTGTGTGTGTGTGTGTGTGTGTGCTGTAATGAGGATCACACTCGCCGCTCCTCATCTCTCTAATCATCCCTCTATTTAATGTTCTCGCAGCTCCGAGGATGGATCAGAGCTGCGGATTTCTCCCGCTCTCCGTCTTTGTCTTGCACTTTTCTTTATTTCACGATTACAGTTAAAATGATCTGTCATGCTCACACCTCTGTCATACATCTACAGACTGTTTGATTTGTTCCTCTCTTCTTCCTCGGCCTTCACTCCAACACATTTATGTTTCTCCGTCAGTCCTCCACGGCGACTTAGGTGCTTTTCCATCATTAGATTAGATTAGATCTCCCTGTTTCTCTCTATCCGTCCTCATCTGATGGTTTGTTACCGTCAGCCAGCGAGCGGTGGAGGGCAGCAGCACAGGCTCTGTTTTATATGTGAGGGTTTCCAGAGGGAATCAAACCCACAACTCTATCAGCGATGCTGCTTCACAGTGCGCTCACAGACCAGTTGCACTCCTATTGCAGGAGGTTCTCATCTGTCTATGTTTTAACGAAGGCTGGCAACGTGATCATCATCCTAATGCAAGTCTACAGTTTGCATTTTGATCATGCGCGCTCTCAGAGGAGTTCCCGTAAAATGTACAAATTGTTTCACCTTCTTTTTGACTCACGCATGTTCAGATTTTTTGACAGTAATCAACAGATTATACAAATCTCTGTAAATCATCTTTGACAGCAATTACAGCGTTTGAGTTTTTCAGTGTGTGGACACAACATTTTTCCCTGTCAGTGCAAAACTGCTCAAATTGGGTCGGGTTGCATGGAGAGCAAATTCAAAGTCCGGCATCAGATTGTCCGATTGAGTCCGTCCTGATAGGACTGTGTTGTTGTTTTGGATCCACTCTTGTCTAGGCTGAAAAATAAAACTTTCTCCAAGTCAGCATTCTCTGTCGGACAGGAGGAAGTCTTTCTCCAGGATTATTCAGTATTTTGCTTCAGTATCTTCAGACTGTTCTGAGGCCCGCTGCAGGAACACGTGCCCTCTGAATGACAGCGGCTCGACCCGAGAACACAGGGAGACGGTGTGAACACACCGACACTGTGTTTAACTTTAAGTTGCTTTCACATTCCAGCCATGAAAGTGCCTCTGTGTCAGAGTGCGTCTCGACGGCCATCGTCGCTGCCCTTTCGTGTAGTCGCTCTGTTTTAGCCCGTATTCACACGGCCCCCCTCTCTCTCTCCTGGGCAGGATGCTGGGGAATGATATGCTGTCAGCTTCCAGATCGCAGGTTAAGTATAAACATCGGGACTCTGACAACTCGTCACCATTTCACTGCTTCACGATTGATCCCGGCTAAAAAGACAATGGATGGTGAAAACCTGGAGGAACATATTTCAAGATGAGAACAACATCTTTGATCAACCACCAGCTACAGTTAGCATTCAGCCACTGATGTTTTAGAGTCTTATCGTATCATTATCGAACAGTAACGTTAGCTGGTTGAATGCTAACGTTGACTCTTGTCTAACAGAAGCTCGCAGGTCATGTTCCCGATGTCCCTCCTTCACTTTCAGTTGCTAGTTGCTGATTTATCAGGAAGCAGTGAAATAATGAAGGAGTCGTCAGATTCTCTACGTTACAGGACTTTGAACCTGATCGCTGCAGTGCGACTGTGATGATGAGGAAAATTTGTGCTTTTCACAGATTTGATTGGCAAAGTAAAGATGATATGAAACAACATGTTGACATGTCACAGTAGGAAAAGCACAGGTGTGAATAATAAAGTTAATGTGATGGCTGAATCTCCGTATACGTGCGTGCTGGTTCAGTGTCACGGCTGACTGCTTGAATAGAGGAGAGCCTTAGTTTAACACCTGTTCCACCTTCATCACGACAGCACTGACTGAATAATGACAACGTTTGCTGTGGCCATGTAGATTTAGAAAGCAGCCAGCTCTTGGACCTCGTAGATCGGTCATGTGTGTAACCTAAAGATCAGTTGTCACGCCTCGATTACACACAAGTGACCTCCATTCACATAGAACACGTGGCTGCGCTGTGACATCTTCAGGTGTGTCGGTCAGGTAAACACTGAGCTTTGATTACCTTCTGATGTGTGCGTTAGTAGATTGCTCAGGTGACATCAGAGAGAGTCTGTTGATCGTGTCATAAAGCCGCTTTTACCTTCTGTGATTCAGAGCTGTAAAACAATAAAACATGAAGTGACACTTTACAGACACGGTAACGTCTCCTGGTGTCGGCTGGAAGTAACAGAAGTGGTGCTATTAAATGATATAATGTTTTAACATAGTAATATTGAGTGTTGGCCATATGTCAGCAGTAATAAACAGCTACACATGTGAACGTGAGGAGGTGTTACAGGCTCCCAGCAGTGAGGAGCACAGACAGATGACGGCTGCATGTAGTGCTGGTTCTGTTCTACTTGATCCAACACTTACTATCATTTCTAATCTGTTTTATGACCGGTGTGTCAACACAGTGTCAGTGCTGTCATCCAGCTCCTCTAGCGCCACAATAATCCATAAAGATTAAGAGTTTGTTTCCTGACGGGGGAGCAGAGGTGGAGTGGATCCGCCCGGGGCGAAGGCTACAACAAGATGATAACACTGTGAAGACAAAGACACTTCCTTTTTATTGCTGTGGAACTGACTTGATACATATCTTTGTATTAATGTTTACTATGTCACTGGATTCATTGATGAGCGCTTCAGTAAACGTGTGTCAGAATGAAGGATCACGTTCTCAAGGTGTGCTGCAGCCGCTGAGTGTTTAAACTGAACCTGACTAATGCTTTCAAAATGGTAAAACTGGTCTGACTCATGTTACAGTCTGTTTGTTCAGTGTGTCTGTGTGTGTGTGTGTGTGTGTGTGTGTGTGTGTCTGTGTGTGTGTGTCTGTGTGTGTGTGTGTGTGTCTCACTGTGTTTAGCTCTGACAGTTTTTGTGTTTTTTGTTTCAACAGCAATCACCTGACACTATCCCCGGACCAAGCACTGGACCTGCAGTACACAAGGTGAGGGCACGCACGCACGCACGCACGCATGCACGCACGCATGCACGCACGCATGCACGCACAGGTGATGTCATCCCTTTAGTTTTGCTTTAAAGCAAAAGTGTGTTTGTTTTGTCAACACAGATGACATCACTGATGATACCTGGACCTTCTCCAAGCTCGTTTCACCAACTACACATATAGTGTGTGTGTGTGTGTGTGTGTGTGTGTGTGTGTGTGTCAGTGTGACAGACTCACACACACACACACACTCTCAGAGCGTGTTGATTTGTCATGCGTGGTTATAACGCGGTTCGTCAGATATTTCAGCGTGCTCTGAGACGTCTTTCTGTAAACACTAAAGAAATCTAAAGTTTAAAGTTGGAACAGATGAACATCTGAAGCTGTGTCAGAAAGCTCTTTATTTTGTGAGGTTTGTTGTATTTTACTATATTTTCTTTCATATTTTGCTTCATTAGAATCCAACACTGATGTGGTGCTCAGAGCAGCAGCTGCTGGTAAAATCCTGCCTATGAACTCTTGAGCAGGGAGATGCTTCCTAAAAGGAGCCCAAATCTGAATTTGCCAAACCAGTCCAAAAATTCTTACTCCTTATTTTTCTCTTTGTTTAAGATATTTGTCTAGAAAATGCTAATCAAGACTTGATTGAAGTGAACGTGGTCACTACCAGCTGGAGCGATCAGTAACTGTGAGACAGGGTTAGATCTGTGTGATTGTGACAGCGACTGGACGCTGACGTCCACTTCCTGTCTGCCAAACTGTGCTCGGCTGCCTCGACATTACTGCCTAAACATGTTTCAGCAGGTCGAGTCATAAATCATTCAGCATTTTCAAATCTCGATCCAGTTGCCTGTCGTCACATCACTGAGCAGACGCAGAAGGCTCAGCAGAACCGGGTGAGAGGGTCAGTTGGAGGACTGGCTGCGTGAGCCGGACTGATCCCACGTCTTTATCTGAACACACTGTGGCTGCAACGATGATCACTTGTTCTGATTTGAGGTCTGAAATCTCCTTCGAGCTCAACATTCAGTCTGTCAAATACTGCAGACAGATTCTGGAGCTTGAATGATGAGTTCAGGTTACACCTGATGTCTCTCACCTGAACACAGAAACTGCCAACAGGAGTGTGAACTGCACTTCCTTCTGAGTAGAACAATTACACAGCTGATTGTTTGAATGTATTGAAGTGTTGATTTTTCTGTCAGCTCACTTCTCTCCTGCCTTCAGTGGCTCATTGCTGCAGACAGGAAGTTCTTCTGCTGTGGGATGTGATCTGATGGAAACAGAACCGGGACCTCTCTTAGGAGAGTTACTCCACAGCGCTACATTTCACAGGACCTTTTCTCTAACACATGCGCTTCCATCCTATTATACAAGTTGTAGTGACTTCTTGAAGTTAATGTTTCCCATAAAGCCACAAAGCTTTGCCACATAGATGATGACAGGATGAGAGGCGGGTCGTGTCCACACTGAAGGGAGTCTCTCATTCTGTAACACAACTGTGACGGAGTCTCGTCGTCCCCGGGCCGCCTCCGCTCTGTAGCATGTCAACGTGAATATGAACGGAACAGAACGAGCAGCCCATGAAAACACTTTCATAGAAATACCGTCTTATTGACTGTGGTGTCAACAGCAGGATCATTGCAGCGCCACAGTCGGCGTGTCAGACCTCAGGCAGCGACATCGAGCTGGTCAATGACAGCAGCACGTCCACGGTCATGTTGATACGGGTGTAGTCGCTTTTATTAGCGTTCGGTCTTTAAAATGAAATGTGCTTCTCTGTGTGTCAGTCTTGTTCCCAGAGTTTCCCGTGTGCCGGTCGGAGCGTGAGGAATGCCTTCCTCTCTCATGGACCATACCCGGCTAAAGACAAGATACACCTGGCCAGAATCATACGGTACAGTTGTCTCTGTGCCTGTCTGTCTGTCTGTGTACCTGTCTGTCTGTCTGTCTGTCTGTCTGTGTACCTGCCTGCCTGTCTGTCTGTCTGTGTACCTGTCTGTCTGTCTGTCTGTCTGTCTGTGTACCTGCCTGCCTGTCTGTCTGTCTGTGTACCTGTCTGTCTGTGTACCTGTCTGTCTGTCTGTCTGTGTGCGTGTGTGTCTGTCTGTCTGTCTGTTTGTGTGCCTGCCTGCCTGTCTGTCTGTCTGTGTCCCTGCCTGCCTGTCTGTCTGTCTGTGTACCTGTCTGTCTGTCTGTCTGTCTGTCTGTGTGCCTGCCTGCCTGTCTGTCTGTCTGTGTCCCTGTCTGTCTGTCTGTCTGTGTACCTGTCTGTCTGTCTGTCTGTCTGTCTGTGTACCTGTCTGTCTGTCTGTCTGTCTGTCGCCCTGTCTGTCTGCCTGTCTGCCTGCCTGTCTGTCTGTGTGCCTGTCTGTCTGTCTGTCTGTGTGCCTGTCTGTGTGTCTGTCTGTCTGTCTGTCTGTGTACCTGTCTGTGTGTCTGTCTGTCTGTGTGTCTGTCTGTCTGTCTGTCTGTGTGTCTGTCTGTCTGTCTGTGTACCTGTCTGTCTGTCTGTGTACCTGTCTGTCTGTCTGTCTGTGTACCTGTCTGTC
>OMLP01040717.1:0-16448 GCA_900302685.1 Spondyliosoma cantharus | reverse complement strand
CGATGCACACTTTTATTCCAAGTGCCCTTTTTGTTGCTTCGATTTGTTGGTTTGCTTCCTGGAAAAAAAAAAAAAAAACTAATTTCAGACACTGAGGAAAACATGTAAACACGGAGGGAGTTAAACCAAAGTTAACGCGCAGTAATTACAAGAACACATTCCCCAAAAAAAAAAAATATCCAGCCGCAGTCATTGTCCTAACTTTTATTCCGCTCGTATCAGCGTGTTTCTGACTCCCCCCCCCGCTTCCCTACGACCGTGACGAGGATGTTTTTGGTCATTTCACAGATTCCACTGATGGAGCATAAAGGCAGGACAGTAAAACGGCGTCTGATGTTAAAGATGGTGTGTGTGTGTGTGTGTGTGTGTGTGCTGCAGGGAGCAGTCGGCTCAGCTTCAGCTTCAGCTCAGCTCGGCTCAGCTCTCTCGGTGCGTAGCCTTGCATTGCCCCCTACTGAAACCCGACTCCTCCGCCGACTCGCTCCTCTCACTTGCTTTTCTGTCCTCCCTCCTGGCTCTCCTTTTTCTTCTTTTCTCCTCCTCGTCCTCGTTCTTCATCGTCGCCCCCCCGATGATGGGACGATTAATATGTAGGTGTTCACGTCAGATGTGTGGTGCTGACGGAGGGGGAGGAGGAGGGGGGGGAGAAAGAAATATTGGAGGGGATTTTTTTTTTTTTTTTTTCTGTGTGGCGTCCAAGTGTGGGATTAGAGCGCTTTTTTTTTTTCTTCAAGAGTTCACGGGGTGAACGAGGGGAGACACACACACACAGACAAACACACACATTTTCCTGGGATGACCAGTGTCGAGCTTTATTAGGGAGTGGCGGAGGAAAGGAAGTGTTGACATTCCCTGGATAATTACCACACTTCACCGAGGGACAGGTCAGACATTTCTCTCTCTCTCTCTCTCTAATTCCCTGCCTCTCTCTGCCTCTCTCGCCCCCTTTTTTTTTGGAAGTAAAATCAGTGAATCTACGTTCAAAACCGTTGGATTTATTTGACCCACAAAACGCCAGAATCACTCAGCGTCGGCGCTTCTTGTTCGACGAATCCTTGACGTCTAACTCGATGAGATTGTGAGTGTGTAAAGTGTAAGTGTGTGTGTGTGTGTGTGTGTATTGCCGGTGTCGGGGCGGCTCCCGGGGCTTTTGGGAGCCAGTGGCTGCTGCTGGTTAAATCCTCAAAGTGGCCTGGCCGCTCCTTGCCAAAGCTGCCCGCCTCAGTCCAGAAGTAATCCACAGCAAATTCCTTCAGCCTCAGTATCACAGGCCGGCGCTGTGGAAAAGACGCGCTGCCAGGGGACTCGCGCTGTGCTTGTGCGTGTGCACGTGCGTTCATGTGTGTGTGTGTGTGTGCGCTCGAGCGTGCACGCGTTTTCCTTTCTCGACTTTCTGATTCCGAGCATGAACAGCGTGACAGGGCGAATATGCGCGCATGTTTGCTTGTATGTATAGTGCGGCGTGTACTTGCATGCTGATGTGCACGCGTGGCTCGGCGTGTGCGTGTCTGTGTGTGCGTGTGTGTGTGTTGGGAGATGGCGTCGCTGCAGCCGGAGCCCAGCCAGCTTGACATTCAGACTGGCTTTTCTTGCCTCCTCTCTTCCTGGCCGCTCTCCCAGCCAGCGGTTTGTTGGCGGCCCAGGAGAAGGAGGAGGCTCTCCATCCATCCGCCTGGTTAAACATCCCCGTGTGCTCGTTCCCCGGTGATGAAACATTTGTTTCTTTTACGAGGGGGTTAACGGACACGGGAGGCGCCCCGGAGTGGGGAAGAAGAAGAAGAAGAAGAAGAAGAAGAAGTGAGAGCCGTCTCACAGATTCAGACTCGCTTTTTTTTCTTCTCCCCCCTTCTTTTCTTTCTCTTCATCACCTGTAACATAACTCCTGTCCTGCTCTCCGGATGGCTCGTCTCACCCGTCTGCGCTCTGCAGCAGACATCAAACTTCCAGAACGGGTTTTGACGGACGGCGAAGAGCAGGACGGGCCGAGACCTGTGACTCGCGTCAACGCGGGTCGCGTGTGTTCATCATCCAGACAGAACTTTAGCCAGATGACAAAAAAAAAAAAAAGTCATATTCAAGCTGTTTTAAAACTCATTTTGCAGATCGTAGACGACTTATAAACTGCACGGGATGAGTTGTGCCAGCATGTTAAATCGCGGAACCAAAATGGCGCCCTCGTTGACACAAGCATCCTACAGCGAGGTAACGGACTGCACGAGGTGCACTCTGGGTAAAAACTACAACGTATTAAAATGTCACATGACGCATCTTCGGTTTTACTTTTGCAAAGTACAGCCGCCGCCGAGACTCACAGCAGTGGACCGAACCATTGTGAATCACATGAAGAGGGGGGGGGCAAACTTAAAGCAACATTATGTAGAAATTCACTGAAGTTACACGGTGCAGAAACAGAGTTATAAAGACGGAGACATTAATCAAGGATATTCCCGGCTTAGTTACGGGGCTACGCAGAGTTCTGGTGCTTTAAAATATAAAAAAACAAAACAGCTTTTAAATCTCTTGGATGGTGCTGTTAATACATTTAAGTTTAAACATTTGGCAGTTTGTAAGAAATAAGTCTCATTCCCAAAATCATTATAAACTGCTGTTCGGCGCGGTGGCCGACCCGAGCTGCGACTCAAGAACTTTCTTTTTCATTTAACTGGATCGACGTCGTCTTTATTCGCTGCTTTCTGTTAGTTTCGCTCCCAGAACAACGAGTTTTCCTTCACCTCCTGCTGCGATTTGGGCATAAAAACTAAATGTCGGTCGCGCGAAGCGCCTCTTGAATTCTCGCCGGTCAGCGGCACAAATTTCAAAACGCTCCCGCCGGCCCCCGCTCTCCCTCGGACAGACGGCGGTCATTTGTCCTGCGACGCCTGATTCGGCGGAAACGGAGAGCGAGGTGTCGAACCTACTCGCTCCCACATGAGGAGCGAGCGAAACCACTCGGAGGGGAAATCAGAGTACAATGTAATAAAAAGTGAACGTTGACATTTAATGAGTTGTCGGGTGTTTTCTCCGTCTCTTCCTCTCTCTCTCTCTCTTTCTCTCTCTCTCTGTCGGACTTAAGCCGTTTGGTGGGAAAATCTTTGAAGTTAAAAACAAGCAACCTGGACATTATTGAATCCTATTTAGAAGGGCCCGGATTGAGAAAGCCTTAAAGACACGCGGAGGAAAAAAAAAAAAAAAAGAAAAAGCAAACGCTCGGGCTTCTGTGCCTTTTAATGTTCACAGCATCCCGCTGCCTTTCATGTCCGTGCTATCTGGAATTAATTGCTTTTTTTTCAAAGTCGGTGTGTTCGTGTCGGTGTGCACGGGAGGACACGTGTGTCTGTTTGATTGTGAGTGTGCACATTTTTTTTTTTCCCTCAACCTCTCCTGCATTTGTTTACCATTTCTGGCGCAGGGAAGTAAAAAAAAAAACGCTCTCACGTATCGGAGTGCGCAGGTTATTAACGCGCCTGCTTGTAACCAGATCACATTTTAGCGCTCCGACTAATTCCCCTCCCATTGCTGTATTTGATGTAAATTACCAAATCCTGTTTTTTTTTTTTTTTTTTTTTTAAGACTTCCCGTTTTTTAAATTGTCAGGTCGTGTAAGCAGAGCGAGTGACCGCAGCACCTCATGACGCTCCCTCTGGGAGGCAAAGTCAGCAATCAAGAAGTCAAAGAGAGGGCTAAAAGGAGAACAACGTCAACCCAAACAGAGTCTGGTGAGAACCGGCGGACCCTCCGTCGCTCCCTCAGACGCTCCCATTCTCACCGTTTTTGTATAAAATGTCAGCTAATGCAGTGTGGGGCTGGCGCCAGCGGTGTGTATGGCTGTACGTTGGTACCGTCGGTAATGTGTTTATATAACATCCCTCACATTCCACGCTAAGAGCCTCCGACTCTCCCAAGTTCATTCAAGCAGGACACACACACACACACACACACACACACACTAAGTCTGAGCACATGTGCGCGGGAGCACATGCAAACACTTTAGAGTCCATCTACGTACGTGCGTGTTCCCAGACACACACACACACACACACACACTCCCATTCTCAAATATCCATTGTGGCGTTACAGAGGGGATCCCAACACGCAACAGCCGCGCTCTGAGGCTGCAGAGGACGGAGTCGTTTAGTTTCTGAAGACATCCATCATCGGCAGGCCGGCCCGTCAAAGCCCGGCGCTTAGGGCCTCATTCTCTGATACCATTACTGCATTACTGTTAGTCTGCTCACACTGCCACTGAAGGGCAGCGGAGGAAGGAAGGCTACAGCGGTGTTAAAGAGATTTACTCTGACTGGGATGAAATATGGAGCGCGAGGCGAGTTAAACTGGAGTTATTTATTTATCCGGGCTAGTTTCCCCCCGTTTCACTAATATGTGTCGGCGGAGAGATTATAACACGCGCGTGCTGTTCAGCTCGGTTAGCGTCGGTCAGTTCGTCGCTCCGGGTCCTGTGGCCGACACCGGCAGAGATGAAATGAACGTCTGTTTGAACACAATACCGAGTTGGGTTATGAAAACATAATGAAAGCTTTCATTAAGGAGGAGGAGGACGAGGACGAGGAGGAGGAGGAGGTGTGTTCAGGCCTGTTCGTTTCATAAGATGACACAGAAACCTTTTCCAGATTCATACGGAGTTAGGCCGAAGAGAAACACGTTTGTTTTAGGTGCTGATGAATGATTTCTGGTGCATTATCTCTGTCAAAATGTGCTTTTATCTGAATTACAGGAGGCACAATATTGTTTTTGGTCAGCCAATACCAATAACCGATAATTACCTAAGATAACTGATAATTCATCAACTATACAGCACATACACTGTAGTTTACACACGCTCGAAGGTAAGAAAGGCTAAAATATCGTTAATAAAGGTGCATGATTTAATATTCCACACTTAAAACTCAACTTTAAAGGGGTATACACGCCACCAGCTGTGTCTGAGTTTGCATTAATTGCATTGCATTGTGGGTAATGTAAAGATGTTAATATTTTGACGTGTTTTCAAACTGTCCACAAATGGGCCGACTGCTTTTCAAAATCTACATTACCCACAATGCAACGTAGCCACTGAGTGACATCACTGGAGGCGGTTCGACAGATTACATCCACGTTGTTCTGGAGCCACAAAAGACCACATGTGACCTGTAAACACACTTTACTCACTTTACTCACGTTAAGTCTTATCATGTGCTGCATCCCAATAAATAGCCAATAATATACATTTTCCAATATCTTGCCAATAATCTGTTGGTCCCATAATTATCCTGCATCTCTCAGCAATATTTTGATGAAGATCTTGATCCTAATAACAAGTTCTGGCTGGAACTATTGTTTTTTTATATTGTTGCTCAGTCTGTCAATCACTTTTTTTTGATTAATTGATCAGTTGTTTGGTCTAAAAAGTCAGAAAACTGTGAATAAAGTCGGTGAGTGTTTCACAAAGTCCTCTTGTTTTGACCCAAAGATATTCAGTTTACTGCCAGAGAGGAGGAAAGAAACCAGAAAATGTCAAGATTTAAGGAGCTGGAATCAGAGAGTTTTGGCTAAAAACCACTTAATCGATTATCAGAAGAGTCGGTGACTCGATCGCCCCTGTGGCTCCACCCGAGGCCCAAAAACACAATGCAGAGTTTAACTTCCTGTAAACTTCACCTGTGTTTTGTCTCGCCATCACTTTTGATTCAAGCGTTGGCGCTCGACACCAAACGTTTGACAGAAAACCCCCCAAAAAGACGTCTTGGACATGTTGCTGATTTAAAGCAAACATAAAAACCGCAGCCAGATGAAGAAGCATAATAGGGGCAGTTGTTCATCGCACACATCACATCTACTGCAGCTCGTTCTCCATTTTCCTCCGAGGTTCCCAGCAGCACACAGACCCGTGTAAACAAAGCCTGTGATGGCATGTCTGCCAGAGAGGTGTGGAGCAGAGCTGGATCGAGAGCCGCGGCTCTTTATGGCGCTGCCAGGCGCCGACACTCTTTGCCGTCCTGCCAAAATTCTCCCACCGAAGACTCACCAGCCTCCCCTCCTCATCCTCCCTCCTCCACCTCCTCGGCTCCATCTGTTGCGCTGGAACGGCCTTCTTCTTCGTCTTCCTCCGCCATCTTGTTCCCGTGCTGGCTCCGGGCTGCACCGGAGGCAGATGTCACCGAACTCCCCCCCCCCCTCGAAAAAACCAGGAAACAACAGCGAAGGATAATCCCCGTCTGAAACCAACTTTTAACTGAAAATTGTTTATTTTTTCCCCCTAAAGTGTATAAATATTTTTCAATAACCTGTCGCCATTTCCGCCTCACCTTAATTCCCCATTGAGCCGTTGCGGTGATAAATAAAATAGAGCGGTTGACAATCGGTGGTGGCGGCGGCGGCGGGGGGGACGTCAGGGAGCGTATGGGGGGGAACGAGGCGAGTCAAAAAGGCATTGAGTTCCCTCAGCCATTGTGTGCGTTGACACCCTAATCCGCCACGGCAGCCATGCAGGTGTTGTGCAGCATTCAGGTCTTTGAGGCGGCTTTCAGCGCACGCCGTGGCACCTCTGTATTCACCCTGATGTCTCTACAAGGAAACAGTGGATCAGTGTTTCAGCGACTCGCCGTCAGCTGTCACGCAGCCACTGTGAGGAGCGCATTTACAGCGCAAAGATCCCCCCTTAGACTGTCTTTGTGTCGAGCATTGTGCCGCAGCCTCTTTTTCTTTTTCTCCTCCGCCATAATGACGACTGATTAAATCCTTTTTTCGCGGCGAGCCGCTCCGAATGCTAGGTGTCAGTCGAGCGGGGCACAGGTAAGCCCTCAGCGCCGAAGCCCCGGGAGGAAGGGAAAAAAAAAAAAAAGGGGGGGCGGAGCGAGGAAAGTAAAGTATTTTTCGCGATGAAGGGGTTTTATCTCGCCGCCGAGGTGTCAACTACAGAGGGAAGGAGAGGGGGAAAATATGTATCTGTTTATTCTATTATTCACAGTGTATCTTATTGTCACCCTGACACGTTGAGAATACGTGTCAGCCGCTGGTTTGAGGTTTCGGTTTCTCCTCCGGAGCTTACAAAATGGATGTGTTTACCTTTCTTTTTTTTTGGGGGGGGGTTGAAAAGCGCGGCGCTGAATACCTGCGTGTCTGAGATGAGGCTTATTAAATTTGATGAGTTAAAAAAATGTCTTAACGCTTTATCTCGCCTTTGTGTCGTCCCCGTTCGGTATCTACCCCGAGCCAGACGCTCTCCTCGGGACGCCGACAGCGGCTAGAAAAAGATAAACAGGCCTCGTGTTTTCCTCCTTTTCTCTCCCCACCTTTTTTTTTGCTTCTTCTTCTTCTTTTCTTGGTGATACGCAGTCGTAGCCCCCTTGTTAATTGTGTAGTCAGTCAAGAAATCCTGAACGGCGAACTCAGAGTTTGCTGTATCTGTCGGCGGGAGCGGCGACAGTGAGGCGTGCTCTGATGACGGGTTTCGGGATTTTTGGCATTTCCTCCTTTTTTTCTCCCGAGGGTTAGGTGATGGATGTTTGAAGGTTTGATCTGACACTGAGACGCGTCTGAATACGTGCAAATCAAAGGAACACGCGAAGGGAAGCAAGCAGACGGGCTTTATTTATGAGGGAAATGGACTCGAGGGAAAACACACCCATCCCTTTTATTCTGCCGTACACTTCAGCGCCGAAGAAGAAACATTTGAAATTGGATGCGTTTCTCTACAAAAGCTCACGCTGACACATGTTTAGGCCATCTCTGTGATTCCAACAACAGCTTTCTTATGCGCGAGCTGAGCCTTTATTATTTGTTTGTTTGGATGCGAGAACGTCAGACTCGTCCTCGAGGTAACTCGGGAACGGGACGTCAAATAAAAGTATGGAAACAAAGTGTTTGATGTGTTTTCTCTGTTTGTTCCGCGACACTCGGCCCGAGCGCACAAACCCTAAAGATTCCACTTCTTCAGCATCACGCAAACTGATTTTCCATCATGATCTTGTCCAAGTGCTTCAGTTTGAGGCGTCTGGATGTGAAGCTGCGACGTCTCCGGCACAATCAAACAAATACCAAATACATTGCATCACAACCTGTGGTCATATTAAGTTGGATTATTAGATTTTGGGCCTTTTTTTTTACATCTTTAATGGAAGAGAGATGACAGGAAACGAGGGGAAACATCGACAGCTATATGAAAACAGGAAGCTCAGGGGGGTTTGTGGTCAGCACCTCAACCTCAAACGCCACAGGGGAGGTCTGTGACATAACTGCTTTTTAACGTGAATAAACCAAGATGAACAATTTATTCATAAACACGTTGAGAGTCACCGTTTGGTGATGATCTGAACTCCACCAGAGGAGTTCTGCAGCACAAACCAGGCGACGATATGAGATCTGATCTGCTACACTTTGTTTTAGTGTATTTTTTAGAATCAAAACACGTTTAAAACATTTAATTTCAAGTATTTCAGTTCACAAAAATCACATTAACCTGCATAATCGTTCACTTTGCCTGCAATGCACCAAATGAAGGCACCAACAACTTCCCTTCTGTCTGGATTACATGTCAGGTTTTTGATTTATTATCTTAGGAGTTCTCTCTCTCTCTCTCTCGGCTGATAAAGTATATTTGGCGAAACGTGTTTTTTTATAAGTCTGAGAGAACGAAGCGACCCACGATTGACCAGTGGACGATCTCCTCCTACCTCATGCACACCTGTACCTGCTGTGCAGAGACACGCCTGTAAATGTATTGATTGCGGTGCGACCGCTTCTCTTTAATGGACTGAGGACGTATTTTTGTGAAAGCTTGTAAATGCACCTGGTTTCGGTGGGCCCGCCATGTTGGTTCGGATCGTTTGGAGATACTCCATCATCCACAAGAAGCTTCCTCCTCGAGCTCTGTTATGAAAACAGAATCATGGGTAATTAATCCCCAAAACGAAACGAGTGACGAGTCCGGAGAGTCGACGCATGCTGGGAGAGAAACAGAAAGAGTCGGGAGTGAAGCGCTTATATAATTATTTTTTACATTAGATAGTGACACTTTAGGGATGTTAGTTTAAATATCCTTTAATGTCACAATAATGGAAGAGATGCAAACTATTCCAAATGTTGCATTTTAACTTGTATTATTCACCTGAAAAAAACTGTAAATGTGAAGATTTAAATCAATAATTTGTGAAGTTTAAACTTGTCAAACCTGCTAAACAACGAATGTGTTCATCAGAATTTTGTTGTTGCATTTCTCATGTAAAATGATCTGATTGTTTGATGACTGACCCCCTCTGTCTTCGCTGTCTTTGTCATCTCCACCTATAAAAAGAAGAAGGATTCCTGCGAACGCATCTCGCCACGTGCAGGCGGGGGAAACGCGAGCGTGTTCGGTAAATCTAAGCAGCTTAGGCGCCGCAGATTTCCGATCAAAGATCAAATTTACAAGCTCTGACTTAAGTTACTCCAGCACAATACGGAGGGAGAAAGTTGGACACAATGGACCGACAGTGAATTAGGGAGACAAACTTTTTGTTATTCAAAGCTAAATCCAAGGGCGTTCAGACAGAGAGAGAGGGAGAGAGAGAGGGAGATCTGTGCTGTGTCAGCAGTGTGCTTAAACCAAACTCCAAAGATTAATCACAGGAAAACACATACAGCACACACACACACACACACACACACACACACACACACACACACCCCAGCAGTCTCTTTCACACAAACAGCGGCACACACACACACACGCACGCACATACCCACAGTTGTATATCTCGCATTCCCAGCAGTTCAAAGTGTGGTTGGTTTGAAACAGATTAAAAACTGTCTATGAAGTGATGCATTGCAATTGTCATAGCAAGGGTGGGAGAGATCTTTTTTGCATAAAAATCCCCTCTTTCTTCCCACCGCTATCAGCAAAGAGATGGAGAACTCACTAATCCTGCTGTGGTCGCATTTGCATCGGTGGCAAATAAACAAAAGCACACCATTTTTCATCTCCAGCTTCTATATTAAAAAAGGAGATGGCAGGGGGGTGAGGGAGGGAGAGAGGGAGGGAGGAGAGGGGAGAGGAAGAGGGGAAGGGGGGGGATGAGAATGAGAGAGAGCGAGGGCACCCAGGCAGACCCTTTGGTGTCAGAGATATGCTTGCTGATGTTTGGTCTTGGTAAATGGAAACTACTGTGGCGTGTTCGCCGCATCAATCCCTCCTTTCTCATCTCCAGGTGGAGGTGTGGGGGAGGGAAAAAAAGGGTGACAGATGTGTGTACATAGTGGAGGCGGGGGGGTGATGAAGGGGGAGATACAAGAGGACCTCGTACTTACACGTGGAAGAAGAGAAAGATCTCAACTCGAAACGCCTGAATGCGATATATCTGAACTCTTTTCGACGTCAATAACCGAGAGAAGACGTGCACGAGCCGGACTTGGGACCTTCCAGCGTGACCTTAAAGAATCAAACTAAAACACTCAAACTAAACCACTAACTGCTCATTGACCACACGTTTAAAAAAAAAAAAAAAAAAAAGGAGTGGGACTGGTATGTCTGCTCTCACTTTCAACAAGAGCGATTGCAGAGATGTTTGTCGGAAACTTGAAATGGACCACAACCTTCAGGCGGGGAAAGCCCCCCCGAGATGGTCGCAAAGATCGATCAGCGGCGAGGTGATCGAGGAAGTGGAACCGCTCTGACACTTTCATGTGAAATTCTGGATGATTTCAGTTCTTCAGATGAATGGAAGGGGAAAACATATCTGCAGTCGTTTGATTCCTGTGCTGAACGATTGACTTTTACATGTTTATTTGAAGGATAATGTTAAATATACCATCCAGGAACTCTGTCAGTCAGATTTGGGGAAATACAACTTAATTCATCTGACAAGACATTTGATGTCAGCTTTCTGTACTTTACAGGAAGGTTGGTGATACGAATACAGTTCTATCAAGATACCAGGTTACATCAGTGGTTCCCGATGTGGGCTGTGGTGTGGCTGAATGGTTTGCCGAATTATGTGACAGGACTTTCAGGTAAATGTAGAGCAAGCTTCACTTCTCGGGCTTCCACTGTACAGATAATTTATTCCTCATTTAGGTTTTTCAGTAATAAGTATTTACTGTTAAGTAGTTGGTCCAACAATTTTCTTTTTTCTCAACGTAGGAACATTTTGGTCCGTATCAAAATAAAGTACTGAGGTTTGATGCTAATCTTTGTAACGGGGTACCAAGTATGGATTGAGGGGCCCAAGTCGAAAAAGGAAACCACTCTTTTACACAATCAGTGTGAGAACTGAAAGACATGAACAATAAAGACTTGGTCATAAAATGAGCCTCATGATCAGATCCGAAATGGAAAGCCTGTCGAGTAGAGTCGATGCATACTCACAAATGCTCGTCAGTCAAGGGATTTGTCCGTTAGCAGGACGATTAGCTCTTGAACGTGATGAACTACTGGCAGCAGGTGTGACGATCAGACTCGGCGGCTCGTCCAGAGGTTAGCGTAGCTGCTATAGCATCGGTATAGAACGACACAGAAGGCTTTCCTCGATGAAAAAAGGATCTTATGAAACCGTTTGAAAGGGCGACTTTCAAGATGGTACCGCTGGAAAAAACCTTTACGTTTAAAGCTTGATTAACAAGACAGAACTGTTTTATTCTGTTACCAAGTCTAATGAGTCACATACGGAAGAAGATCCAACCTCCAAAACAAAAAAAAAAAGGGGGTTGAGGTGATAAAACCAAAAGAGAATCTGAGGCCCAAATATCTTGCGGTTAACACCCCTTCATCAAACTATCATATGCACACAGACACATCAGATCATCTGATTACAAGCTGGAAACAAACTTATCAAGCGCTCGTTGTGCAGTACTCCGTATGCAAAGTATCCGCAAGTGTGAACGCAGATCTTTGTGTCATCCTAATGTACCCAAACTTGTTCATCAGCACTATCGCCGTCGTCATCGTCGTCATTATTTCTGCCAACAACAGCTCGCAGATACAATTTCACGTCCGCTGCTATCGGCCCGCCGTTTGATCGCCCCGCGTTGAAAACAATTTGTCGATTGGCCGTGGTTAAACCTGTAGCCGCTGTCGCCTTTCTTCCCCCTGACCCGTGAGAAAAGAGATTAGCTATTCAAGGCAAGCCGACAGAGTGACAATCGCCGCATCAGATCAATATTACTTATCTCTCCCCCCCCCTCTCCCTCGCTCTGCATTACACTCCTGGTACAGTAATACACCTGGAGGAACCAGTGAGTGTGTGGTGATTAGATTAGGCTTTTTACTGTACACAAGCATCACACACACACACACACACACTGATAAGAGAGATGCTGCTCTGCCTCTCTTCCAGCCGCCGTGTGAAGTGGAGAGGATAAAGACTACAAGCCCAGGGTGTTTGAGTTTGGTGCTCTCTGCAGAGGAGCGCTGTAAGGTTATTGGTTAGCTGTCAAACCTACAGTATGCATGTAGTTTTTTTTGTTGTTGTTGTTGGTCTGAATCATACAGCGCAAGTTGACTTTGTTGTGTTTTTGGTTTTGAATTTGCTCACATTTTATTGCCGGTTTCCAAACCAAGTGGCCGGTAAAATACAAGAGTTTTCGAGTTTAGCTGAGGTTGCGAAAGTCAAAAACGTGCCAGGTCGTGGCGGTTGAGAGGCGAACGTGTCCAATAGGATCAGACTGGAAGAGCAGAAGGCAGGCAGGGAAAACGACTGAAATGCTTCTCTGCTACCAAGCTGATGGGGAAGTGGGAGCAGGTATGCAGGTATGGCGAGGAGAAGTATTTAGGGATTGTAGAAAAGCAGCTAGAATGTGTTTTTTTGCAGTCATAAACAGAAAAGTGGCAAATTAAAGGAACAAGTGGAATAACCTTGGGGCCACTGAAAGGTTGTCTGAAGATCTAAACCCAACTGAGCCCCTATGGGAGGTTTCAGATGGTGCTCTCCACCACCACCATCAAAACACCAACTGATGGACCATTTTTATCAAGAAGAAAGGTCTTCATCCCTCTGGTACCCAAATACTTGGAGAAAGAGCAAACTGAGGCTCAAAGTGGTCAAATACACAAGTTTTTTGTGTTGATTTTCCTCTAAATTTGTACCTTTGATGGTGAAAAACATATCAAGAAATAACTGAATACGACCCACAGTAGGGCCAGGAATCACAAGGTGAGTAACAATATACAATATCAAGGCAGCTAAAGTAGTTTGCGAGGTTGTTTTGTTAAACTTTATTTGGAAGGTAAAGAACGTGTCATCAGCATACGGTAGAAACTAAACTTTTTACAAGGTGCCGCGTGGAGGATTTATGGGAATCTAAGAGGATCTGTCGTCAGAAATAGATCAGAATATCTTGTGTTTTCATTAGTGTTTCATTAGTCTATGTTTCACCATCGTGTAGGCAAGAATGGAGAAACGAGACACACCTTTCTTGTTTGAAGTACGAGATGAGGGGTGTTCAGTTGGTTGTCATCTGCACACTCACCTCTAGATGCCACTAAATCCTGAACACAAGACTTCAACATCTCCATTTTCACAACAGCTGATCAGACTTCCAGCCCGATGACATATCACAATCCTTTGAACATTATAGTTTTGGAAAAGTTCTGGTTCAGTACCAAACCATCTTTGTGTTCCTACAACAAATCTCATCACAAGAAACGGTTTTAAGCTCACACGTACTCGATGAAACATTGTTTGTGTCTCACCAGGAATAAAGAGCTCGCTCCTCATTCCCAGGTCGTCGTCATGTACCGACGTTTGTCACGTCCCTCTGCCTCTCATATAGACGCTAATCAGCACCGTGCGCTTCTGTATGAAACGACGAGGGGGTGACAAAGCGGCGTCTGTATTTGACGACCTTGAAGAAGAAGAAGAAGAAGAACGTGTCGGGGATATAAGATGCGATTGTTATTCTTTCATAGCTCCGCGGAAGCCGGTATCAGATCAAACGGAGTGAGATGATATCAAGCAGTCTTTATGGACCACAGTCACCTACAATAACGCAAATACATAAATCCTAAAATAATTCAACTGAAGTCATTCTTCACCAACTGCACGTTATCTTATCAATTACGAGGATTTAGCAGAAAACCCGCCACCTGTCACACGACGCTCTGCAAGTCACGAAGATCTCCCTAAAACCTAATACGTTGTTCCCGATGCCTGACGACTGTCAATTTCTGTTGACGAATAACACACCCATTACTGCAAAATTAAAGCCCGTGTCCATCATCCAGTTTTCCTGCTTTACTTAAGACAAGAAGCCTTTTGTCTCCTTTCCGTCTGTCTCTCTTCACTCCTTCTGTGTTTCAT
Source organism: Spondyliosoma cantharus (assembly GCA_900302685.1). Classification (NCBI taxonomy): domain Eukaryota; kingdom Metazoa; phylum Chordata; class Actinopteri; order Spariformes; family Sparidae; genus Spondyliosoma; species Spondyliosoma cantharus. The sequence goes on along the minus strand of OMLP01040717.1, from coordinate 2,181 downwards.
AAAACCGCCTGCAGCCCGGCCCTCCGCTCGAGATGATTTTGGATGTGCAGAGAGAGCGGGTCGTGGGTTTTAGATGAACCGTTGGCTCTCCTTCTCAGCCTTGTAAATAATTAGAATTCCCCGGCTGACTGCAGTGCCTGGACACTTCCATAATTACATTGTCAGTGCGGCGGCTGATTAAGGCCGGGCTGTGAAGTATGGTATTAGCTGCACTGTGTCTGCATGCAGAATAGAACAGAATAGATGACCCTTAGCTACCTTCAGCTCGCTCTGCAGGGAGTCGCACTGCGGCTGCCGAGAACCGGATGGCGGCGGATTACGTTTGCTGATCGTGACGATTCACGGAAAATCCTCGAAGTTAGATACTCGAGGAGTTAATGTTGTGAGGCCTCTGCTTGTTCCTCTACCTGCCTGTATGCATCCATTATTTCCCCCCTCATTTCCCAGAACGCACTTTAACGATGCCCATCAGCTCTGTTTTTGTTCGTTTGCAGAAAGGATGAGCTTTTTTGGAGTTTGGAGTATGCTGACAGCTTTGTAGAAACTGACACAGAATAATATCTGCTGTTTATTCTTGCCGACATTTTTTTTTTTTTCACAGGTTAAGAAACGCTGGTCTCAGGAATGCACAGGTGCATCGCCCGGAGCCGTCTCCTCAGCAACGACCAAGTATTTTCAGTTGGGTGTTTTAACCTTTAATACCGACACGACACATAATATTTATGGGGAATATTATGTGTGTGTGTAAAATGTCTTACGGTGTCGCTTGCACAAAAGTAAAAACACACCCATTTAGCGCCCACTCTCATGTGTGCTGAAACCTCTTGACAGCGAGCAAAGTTTCCCCTCAGGGCTCTGAAGTGTGATCGGTGCAACGTCGGTGAACAACACTCAGGAGATAACACGGTGATTCTGCATGAGGGGGTTTCTCAACGCAATCACCGCAAGGACAGAAATCTGATTGAGGCTATTGGTTTGATTCCATCCTGCAGCTTTTGAGCCCAAGAAAGTTATCAAAGACCACTTAGTTGAATTTTTTTTGGTTTAAAATACCCGTCCTGATGTCTCATTAAAAAATATAAAGTAGTTTCTTGCTTATCCTTATTGTTGGACCATCTTGATCTGTGGTCTGACGTGCGACAGCCGCGCAGTTTTGCAGAAATGTTAATTTGCTACGTATGAAGCGCTCAAGTTTAACAAAGCTGTGCCTTGCAGAAATAAATACACAATGCAAACAACTCTTTTCTAAGAGTCGACCCCATTAACTTGACGCAAGGACAACTCAATTAAAGATCTCACAAACTCCGGCAGGCTTTCAGGGCCTCGCACAAGCATGCACAAGGTTCCCAATCCTCAATCTTCCCTCCGAGACGAACTATCCCTTTAAGACCTCTGTCGCGTGTCATCGCTCTCACGCTCATCCCTCCGTGGCTGCATCCATAAAGCAAAGATGCAGAAAAATGGCCACCTCGATAGCAGTGGAGACGATAAAGACGATGATGGATATTTACCCTGACCCCACTCGCCGATTTATCACTGCTCGGCCCCCGTGTGTGATGGGTTACTGTATCACACATCTCTGCAGGGTAAAGCTCCACCGTAGGCGAGTCTGGAGAGGAGAGGAGAGGACTACCCTCCCTCCCCTCCCCTCCCTGCCTGCCTGCCTGCCTTTCCCCTGACCTTGCAGCTTTATGACTGCAGTAATGCGCCGCAGATGAAGAGAGGAGCAAATCCACCGGAGATAATAGACAAATCATCTCCACGAGGTGCTGGAATAAAAAATCCCCAGACAAACAGACAGCCTGTGTGCTCTTGGACACCCCTTTAAGGAACCCTAGTGTTGATAAGTAATTATCCCTCGCCCAAAGGCATGATGGGACTCGCAGAGAGAGAGAGAAAACATTTGTGCGATATGTTTGCATGTATCGCGCGTGCAGTAAATCTTTAAAGAGCGGATTGCGGCCTAAGAATCTGCGGATCATAATAATTAAATTAGTGATCGCCCGTGCGCGAGTAAGATTCTGCACGCATGTGTGTGTTTAACGCCGCATGCATGTACTTTGTGTGTGTGTGTGTGTGTGTGTGTGTGTGTGTGTGTGTGTCCAGAGGCGGCAGCAGCTCCATGAAGAATGGCATTGAGGCCACTGAACTCATTTTCCTTTCCCCTGCTTCAACCCTTGA
>OMLP01040714.1:34651-45511 GCA_900302685.1 Spondyliosoma cantharus | reverse complement strand
AAAAAAAAAAAAATCTCTATTTCACACATGAAAAAGAAAGAAAGCACCAGAGAACAAAAAAATTCACTCATGAAAAAAAAATAAATGAAACAATTAATTAGTGAAAATAGAATGTTTCACTTGGTCCAACACATGGCAAAAAAAACAAACATTTATTAAAAATTAACTTCTGAAAAGAAAAAATAAAACAACAAAAAATCTAATTAACTGTTTTGCACATGAAGAAAAACAAAATCAGAATGCAGAAAATGGAGCGTCAGAAACAAATATATAAATAATTCTCCCTTTGCCTCTCAGGGCTTCCGTACGTCCACCACACAGATGACGAACTATAATACATCGCTTCCATGGAGCGGTTCATCCTCCAGCCCTGCAGGGCTGTATGAGATCGGATGGTTCAACACAGCTAACACGATTCAGACTCTCCAGCTGTTTTTCCCTCACAGCATCAGTGTGGATGTCAGATTTGCGACATGACCAGAACGTGACAAACCCGCATGAGGACAGAGGTGGAAAAGTAAAGTTTTTGATGTGCTAACTGAGGGATGTGAAAACTACTGGTATGCTGAGTGGTGGTTATACTATTAGTTTCACTCTGATTGCCTTCTGTCGTTATCTGCATTGTTAGGAGCTGGCGGCAGCGATGATTATTATTCTGTCTGAATATGGAGTTTCTCGACAGGGCTCTGGCCAGAGTTCATTGACTCCCATTAAGGAGCTCAGTATCACAGGGCCCGTGCAGCCAGATTTATTCAGTGTCAGGGAGCTGAAAGTGAAGCCTTTGTGTGCCGTAGATGTGTGCGACTGACTCCAACACTAATTTCTGAGTGCTTACTTAAGCTCACCAAGCTTAACGGAGCATATTAGCCTATGGAGGAATCTCTCTATGGTAATTGTGGCTTATAAAGACAGTGTGTGTGTGCGCAGATGAAAAGGAAGAAAGATAGAAAAAAAGACTTGTGAGATGAACAAAAGAATACGAGAAGTGGAGAAGGACGAGACAAACAGACTGCAGGATCACGAGATTCAGACTGTTGTAAAACTGTCTCTTTTTAACAGGTTTTATATTTTTGCTGTCTCAGTTTCTATGTTGACAAAAACTTTCTTTCAGGCAAAAATTCCTCTTTTTGACAGGTTTTATATTGAAAATCATAATTTCTGCTTTTGTGATGGGATTATATTTTAAACTCAAAACGTATCTTTTATGTTGGGATTATATATTTATGGTCAGAATTTATATTTAAGATCAAAATTACATTTTTGATGGATTTATATTTTACATCAAAATGTATATTATTTTGGACATGATTTTATATTTAAGGTCAAAATTAAAAGAAATTTTCAGAATTTTATATTTTACTTTTTTTTTTTGTTGTTTTTTTGTCACAGGTGATTTTTTTTCATGATTATTTTATTTTATTTCTTTTTATGTGTGAAATGCAGTGAAAAAAAATATTTTCCATGAGTGTTTCTTTCTGTAATTCTCATTTTGACCACATTTCTTTTATTCTTCTCGACACATAAAAAAGAAAATATTTCACTTGTGAAAAAAAAATGTATTGGGCTCCACACATGAATTTTTTTTCACCCTTTTCACATGAAAAACACATTTGAATTTAGATAAAGGAGCACCGTAAAAAGTAAATCCTCTCTTGCCACTCAGGGCTTCCATATAGAAGTCTTTAATTGTATGAAGAACACTTATAAGGTCATCAGTGCATTTATTGATTGTAAAAGTGCAGCATAATCTTTTGTAACTAACTCCTATGGTAAAATTATATAATTTCCCTTTTGGACTAAATTGTGTTTAAATCTCCTTCAAATATTCCACAATAGATAATTGTGTCAATGGCGTGTACACCTCTTCCTGTCAGCCATCCCACAATTCAACACGTCTCATTCTGTAGATGACGACATCATAGTCGTGTTGATGACGAGTGCGTGTCTGAAATCTCTGCTCACCTTTGAGGATTGAAAATCTCTTCATAAACATTTAACGTGAACGTGATATGACACCTTTTGTAGACGTGTCGGTGTCATACGTACAATGTGAACGTGTGTAGAAATGTCGTAGATCTTCAGATCTGTTAAATCTGGTCATGATTTGATTTAGTTTCCTGAGCATTTTCGCAGAAGCGACAGCATACGTTTTCCCCTCACGCTTACTCTTTGAATTTGATGAATATCTGTTGAATCTTCAGTCGAATCTGCAGAAGAGAGCGCTCCCGTGTGATCTTTGGGTTTTGTGTACGAAGCAGGCCGTTTTCAGAACGACGCCGGCCGACGGGAGAGCGAGTGGAGAAAAGAAACTTCAGAGAAAATGATTGCAGAGTAGAGTGAACCCGTGAACCCCGCAAGCATGAAAGCCGGGGTGGAGGAGGAGGCCGACGAACAATCAGGCTGAGAGTGAAGAAAGTTCACATTTAATGGTCTGTTTGCAGACGCGCCCGCTGCCTCTTCTCACATTCACGAGGCTAACTGAGCTGACAGTTATCTCCCGCTTTGTTACCGGCTGGCCTTTACGCTCCTCACTTATGTTTCCACATGGAGAAATATCAATATAACCAGATACAATCTTTTTTAGACTGGATTAAATACGACACGGGATCGAACGTGTGCAGGCGGAGAAGCTTTAGACGAGAGCGGTTTTTACCAAATGTTTCAAAACGAGTTACAAACTGGGATGAAATATATATATATTTTTTTTAAAACAAGTTTTGGACCAAATACAACCTGGTTTTATTTTAAAGGATGCAGCCGCTGGTCTCTGAATACCACGCAGTAATCTGAGGAGGTCATCAATCCGTCTGAACCGTCATCAATCTCCAGTATCACAGGAAATTTGAACATCGACCGAAGTCGTTTCTTTACTTTGCACGTCGAAAAACCAAATTTCAGAGCGACTGGGATCTGCCTTTTGTCCTAATTGATGGACTATTTTTTTCATTTTTGTCCTCTTTCTCTTCTGCAGTTAATTTCCACATCATCTTCTTCCATCCCTCCGGTCTCCTCACCTCCCCTCTTTTTTATTTAACTGCCTTCGGTGATTTTTTTTTTTTAAAGGCTAGTCAGCAAGTCTGCGCTCTCCACTTTAACTTCATTACATCCAATTAGACGCCATGTCCTTCAGTAGAGTTCAGAGAGGAGCACAGGTGTGGGACCGGCAGCCGCCTCCAGCTTCAAATTAACGGCAAAATCATTTTATTTCCAGCCTCTTTTATTTGCTTCTGTGTGCCACAATTCGGTACACGTTTAAATCCGTGTTTTACTCAAACTTGGGAGGTTGCTTTAGCTAAAGTTTTCTAAAGATTTACTCAAGATTATGATCTGCTGTATATTTAGACTCTGAATTTAGGTTTGCTGTGGAAAAACGACAATAAAAATCTGCGTCGCTGTAAATAGTGCCACGGAGAAATGTAATATGTAGCTTTAGCATGTTCGCGTGAAGCCTTTGAGGAATATAAATATCACATTTGACATTTGACTGACTGTGAATCGCACAGCTGGATCGTATATGATTGTGAAGAGCACAACAACACGAGGAAGAAGCTCACAGGAATGATTCATCTTCACCTCATCGTTCTTCCCGCTGTTCGTCAGCGGGCCTTCTGCGCGAGTTACTTTCTGAGAGTTCGTACAGATTGAGCACATCGAAATCAAACCTTTATTCACATTTAAAGTGAAATGAGTGATTCTGTTTTTTCATATACTTTAACATGTTTTGAAAGTCAATGTGCGTATTGAAACTCGATCCCTTTTTTTTTTCTCCAGTGTTGAGGAGCGTAAATGTTTCTGTTGTGCACCTTTCAAAGGCGTACGTGCAACTTTAGGAAAAATCAGCCCAGTCTCCGGGATTTAATATCAGCGGGGAAACACAGGTATGTCCAAGCTTGACGCCCGTAGACTTATCTTAGATATATCACGTTCACATTATTTATTAGACACCTTCACTGTCACATCAGGAGGTGGAGGGGCAGACATTTCCATCCATTTTTGTGGAGACCAAAGTCGGGATTTCCAGCCAATGCGCGCTGTTCTCCTGACCCTAACCGAGTGTTTTTTGTGTGTAAACAGAACCAGAGCATTAGCACAGGGGTGTGGCAGGAGAGAAATGGACATTTCAAAGTGCTGATCTCACATTTATTCTAGTGGAAAGGCTTTTCTACTTCCCCCCTCCCTGCTGATGGAAAGTCGGGTGAAGTTTCGTCGTCTACAAAACATTTCTGGAGCTTCACAGCAAAACGGCGTCGCAGCGTTTCCCTCAAAGACCGACGCAGCTGCTTTAAAACATCATTTGTCACAAAGCGTTTTACGCTATAAAAATGATATTCAAACGATGCGTTAAACAAAGTATGAAAACAGAGCGGCAGACTGAATATATTACTCCAGACTGAAGAAAACGCTGCGACAGGTTTTCTTCAGAATTAACCGGCAGGTCAGGAGGTAAAGCGGGCGTCCCCTGAAATAATAACAGACTTTCCCTAATTGGCCATAATTTGGGCTCGAGGGGCCTCTCTTCAACTTCCAATCAGTGCTTTTTCAACTTTTATTCAGTCTGTGTCGAACCCCAGCAGGCTGCAGCCAAAGGCAAGAATCTGCAAACGCAGTTAAATGAACGTATTGAAGAGAAGTTCCTGCAAAATAGCCACGATTCCAATGAGCACCTTCCACACACACACACACACCAGTAAATTAAAGTATTAAAAAAACAAAACTATTAACTTAAGAGCATTCTCTGCTCTCGGCCTCCCTGCTGCTGTGAAAATTAACCCGGTGTGAAGATTGTGGTGAGAACAACAGAAGCTCTGCAGCAATCTCACGTCTCCTCCGTTCTGTTTCCCGCAGCACAGGTGAGATTTTCCCATACGTCTTCATTTCGTGTCCAACTCCACGGAAACGGAGCAGAAGTGAATGAGAGTGGAGCTGATGGATTGCAGCCCGGGTCACGCATGACTTAGCATCTCGTTTTTTTGTTTTTTTTGCTTCCCCTCGTGACGGCGGAGTCGCTGGAAACAACAGCGGGGATTTAAAAAAAAAAAAAAAAAGTACATGAGCTGAATCGTTTCCGTCGAGGTCACAGATCTTTTTTACACACGACGAGCTTCAGTTTCATACCAGCTGTTGATTTAAGGGGAAAGTGGTCTTTAATTACACCAAACTCTTAAAAACTCAGTGACATTTTGTAAACATGACCGTGGCGTCCTCGTGACGCTCACTCTGCTGATGAAAACCGAAGTCCTGAGAGGAGGCCGCCTTGTGAGTCTGAGCAGGTCATTGAATAGTTAAATATATTCCAGTCTGCTTGACTCATCGATCCGTTAACTGACTGAGGTTTGTACAAGTCAGCGGAGCCGACCGTGGATCTGAAGCCGTGGAGCTCAGCCGTGCCGTGCGTTGCTGAATCCATGGCGACAAATCATCCAGCAACCACATGTAGCTTCTCCTTCATTACTCAAAGTCGTAAGTTAAACGGTATTTAAAGTGCTTTTACCTCCTTGCAGCGCTTCAGTACATTTATTTACTGTAAAGTTGTTGTTATTTCAGACGCTGTCATAAACCAGAGACTGTCAAACACGTTCAGGTGTGATGAAGAAAGAAAGGAAAAGTTTGCTGGTTGGTCGGTTTGTCAGCAGGATTACACAAAAAAACGACTGAACGCATTTCTGTGAAACTTTGATGAGGATGAGTCTCAGCCCAGAGAAGACCCCGTTAGCTTTTTGGTTAAAGGGACGTATCCCACGGTTCCCATTTTTTAAGGTCTCCTGCTAAGTAGGCTAGCCTGCCCGTGATGCTAACTAGCTAAAGAAAGATAACTATAGCGACGGTGTGAGAAGACGCTCGGTTCAGTTTGTGATTTGCTTCGAAGAGGAGATTTTAGACGACGGGACAATGTTGGTCTCGAGCCCTGACGGATCGCCACAGAAGGAGTATTATTGTGTTTATTTGTCTGAATGATCAGAACTTGTTTCAACGCAAATAAAGACGCTGACAAACGATTTATTATTAGCTCAGGAAAGTAGATCCCCCCCGTAGATCTCTTGAGGCGAAAGCTTCCTGTGGACGTGCGCCTCTTCGTACCTCCGCCCTACACGAAGCCACCGAGAAGGAAAGCTTCGGTTCGTCGTGCGCTGTAGCGGATGTTTGAATTAATGAACTCGGGCACAGAATGACGCAGTAAACTGTCACACCGATGCAGAACACATGCGTGACGGCGGATGAATCAGATTTTCGAATCAGTGTGAATACGGCTCATGGAGATGCATGAGATCTGCAGCGGACACCATATAACCTTGTTACAAGTTCTCGGGGAGAAAATATATTAATAACCCTGTTAGAGTGGAAAAAAATATATTACGGCGCCTCGGTGCACCCCCACTCCCTCCCTGCCTCCCCCCTCCTCCCACAGATAATGACATTTCAGTGAGAGCAAATGAAATGGGCCAATTTTCAAACTCATTACAAACTCAGTACCGAGGAGGAAAAAAGGAGGAAACGGGAGGATGGAGAGAATACGGGACCGACGGTAAACATCGGCTTTGCATCTCTGTGATTGTGTTTGTTTATACGTGTGCCTCGTCTGGGCCTTCAGGTGTGTACGTGGATGCTCTGCGTGCTTTTTGTCTGCCTCTCCCTGCGTGTGTGTGTGTGTGTGTGATGTGTGCATGTGTTATGTATGCTTTGAGCGTACCTTTTTTTTTTCTTTCACGTGTGCGCGTACATCAACTCAGCCCAAAGCCAAGCTGACAGACAGCTTCCCTCTGAGGAGCCCCTTAGTGTTTCTGATTGATCGTCATAATGCCAAGGTACAGGCCCTGTCCTTGGTGCCTATGCTAATCGCAGCCTCATGCATATTTATGAGCTCCTTGGGAATCAACCAGCTAAATAAAGGATGAGGCCGTTGGCTTGGAGCTGCGTTCATCACTGACTCTGATTGATTAGAAAGGTAGAAAAAAAAAAAAAGAATCAGCTTATAAAGACCCGTGTGTTTTTTTTGTTGTTTTTTTTTGTTTTTCATAATGGAGCTGGAGACTCGTAGGAGAAAAACAAAAAGCGAAGGTCTGGAGATTAAACAATTAAATGGATTAAAGCTTGTGAGGAGTTGCTGACGGTTCCTGTGTGTGCAGACCTTTAACTGTGACTCAGTTGTTTCTCACCAGACTGTTTCTGTTGGCTTTTAACCTGCCAGGCTCCTCAAGTGCCGGATCTCTAATGAGAGCTGCCACAAGTTAAGAAAAGAATCTGTTAGATTTACTAAAACGTGCCCATCAGAGAATCCCTGGAGTAAGACTGAAAACGATGGCGGACCGTTCCTTTATCGTTTACAGTCCTACACTTTAAATCACCTAAATAACTCTTTGTTTTCTGGACTTCCGTGACGACGCGCTCTCCAACTCTAAAACTTTGTATCCTTGCAGACGTGTCACTAGCTTTTCCTAACGTCTTGCACATGAACAAGGCTGACACATTGATTTTTTGTTTACCGCCTTTTCTTTCAGCTGACGAATCATCGCTCTCATCCTGCGCCGCCCTTCATCGCGCCGGAATCGATGGCGGAAACTTACCCGGGGACGTCAGCGAACAACAAGGTCAATAACAACAATTAAGGCCCCCCCAAGCAGACGAGTGCAGAGGTGCAGGGTAAACTATTGTTGTATTACATCTGTATCTTTGTGGATGAGCTCAACATGATCTGCTCCGTAGAGTCACTGCACCAGATCTTGTTTGAGTTCTTGTGTTTTTTGCAATGGTTTTCACGTTGTACCTCGGATGTTCTTATCTACCTCAGCTGTTTAGGAGAAAACTGGAACGTTGTTTTGCTGTGAAGCTCCAGAAGTGTTTTGTGGATCCAGAAACTTCCCCCAGTTTTCCATCTTTATGTAGGTGAGTAGATAACGACTGTATGTGAACTGTTCCTTTCAGAGCTGTGCGATGATCCCTCAGATTAACACACAGGACGTTAATCAAATCAAACTCAGAGGCTGTAAAGAGAGACGTGAGATCACGTTCAACATTTTGGTCCCTTTATTTCATGTTAACCACATTTCAAACAACTAAACAACCAATGGTAATGGCATCACCAGATCTAAACAACACTTTGCTAGACAAATAATCATCAGAATAATAATTATACAAAAGAAATGTACAAATTCAAGACAAAAAAAACAACAAAAACAAATAAAAAAAGAGAAAACAAACAAAATATATAATACAGATGAACGGCCATGAACCAAGCCAATAAAATAAAGCCTTAGTGGAAAAAAAAAACAAAACAAAGAAGAACATTTCTGGCATTCACATCGTCTTCAATACAACACTCTGTCTTTGTCTTTATAGGTCCATTGACGAGCCTGACGCGACTCCAGCAAACAAATAAAACGTAAAGCGCAGACTGAACAGTTTGCCACAACATTTTGCCACAAAGTATGTCGGTTCTGGCCAAGAAGAGCATTGACACTTTACAAACTGAACAAATGTTACCAGAGACGACCTTCACGTGTATGAAGTGTCACTCCAAACGGAGCCATCAGCTGTCTCCTAACACTGACATCTATCGGTGTGAGTCGTCCACGTAAAGTAAATGAAATGATGGGTTAGAATCAGTTTTGATTTGATTAGAAAAGTGCTCCCGTCTTTAGTTTCAGTGACTCGTCCACGATGTTTGAAAATGAAGCCCTTAATTTGGTGTCGTCTTTACCTCAGACGACGCCGCGGCTGTTCTTTAGTCCCCAGAAAAGACGAACGAATCCCTAAATATCATCACAGTTCAGAGGACGCTGAAGTAAGAGTCTTTAATATTAGCTTGTTGTTTCGTCTTCCTCACGTCTTTTAAGGGAAATATGAAAGTTTAAAGTCGGATCGAATGAGGAGACAAAGGGGAGCTGAAGTCAGCGGTTTAATTCTCATTAAGTCCTTCTCTTTGAGCTGCGGTGGCATCTGAACTGTCAGCCGCGTTGACCTTCATTCACCCCGGGGTCGATCATTAACTCGCATCATTTCCTATCGCACCGGGCAGTGAGATAAATTTTTAAACCTCGGTGAGCTTAGTGAAAAGCAAATTCGAGGCTTTGTTTGCAGAGGGAGAGTAAATGTGACCTGTCGCTTCGTCTTTGTGTTGTCACTTTAATGATAGATGGCCGGCCGGGGTTCTCGTTCACCGAGATGTGTCCAGAATATAAAACTTTAAACATGGTGTGGCTCACAGTTCTGAGCTAAACCTAATTAAATAACATGGTTTGATCACCATGGGTAGAGTTACTCTCAGTCATCCATCTCCGATCCAATTCACCATCTGCCTCGACAGAAGGTGCAAAACATCAGGAAGTTTGGTTTGGTCGGAGATTTATCCCCGGTTGCTCTTCGTCCTTTCAACTATTTCAAGTCAAACCAAGTAAACAAATGGATGAAAAAGTTGAATAAATGACTCTATGTTTAGTTTTTCTAGGGCCCGACTGATACTGGAGTTCTGAGGCTGGCGCTGGTACCAGTTTAAGAGAGCGAATATATTCTGGTATCGATATATCTGCAACGATCATCAAACACTTGTGACTCGGGCTGCAGCTAAAGATTATTTTGACGGCTACTCGATTAAACGTTTTTGTTTTTTTTCTGCACTGTGATTTCTGAAAAAAAAAGTTTCCATATCGGACGAACACATATACTGATTTATCCTGGACAGGTGCTGATACTATCAGTCGGGCTCTAGTTCTTTCATCCGGACCTCAAGGCGATCCGGTCGTTGGGGAAAAAAAAAAAGAGGTGACGTATCCAGAATCAAACGTTAAATCCAAAGACGTTCTCTCTTTCTAAAAGTCTCTAAAATGTCATTTCAATCTTCCTCCTCACCGTAAGTCACTCTGAATGTGGGCGTCAGCTTAACGTGCAATGTGCAAAAATATATTTCTTAATTCTTTTTGACGACGTGTCTGAATGGAGGGTTTGTCGGAAGGTAACGCAAGACTTTGTTTTTAAACTAAAACCCACGGCTGACGACGACACCGACCGCATGTGTGTTGAAATGAGAACCTTTTGTTTGAGACGTGCCTGGTGTGTGATGTTTGTCTGTTTGTTTGTTTGACTGTGGTTGTCTTATCTTATTTACAGTAAGGGTGGATGCACACTATAAGATTTTGGCAAGACTCACTTCACATAAAGCCATCCAGAAACATTTAGGATTTTTTTTTTTTTTTTTTTTCTTACAGCCTCAATGAAAAACAAAAACAAGGCGGGACTGTTTTTCTTTTGTCTGTTTGATGCTGTTGTTATTTATCACCATGCATTGACTCCACGCATCGTAGCTCGTGACATGCTACACTATTTGTAACCGTTTATTTCCCCCCCGGTAAAAGCAAAACTGTTGATCTGATGCAGCGTGAGGGAAAATATATATATATATTTTTGTAACCAATTACTGAATTACAAGTCTCGTTAGTGTTTAACATTGACGCAATCAAGAGGCCATAGCTGCGAGGAGATTCATCAGCGTTTGATTTCAAAGAAAAGAAAAAAAAAAAAAAGCCAGAAATATTCACGAGTGTCTTGTTGGCTCCTTGCTTTGATCCAGCGACTGAATCATCGACAGAAAACATCCACATCTCGTCTCTCTCTACAAACACTCTGGGTGGATAAACATCCGAGTCGAGGCGTCGTTTGAACCTCGGCTAAATGTGAAAGTTCCCATTAAATCTTCCAGTGTGCATCCAGCCTTCAGAGGGAGACAACATTCAAGGCGTAGAATATATCTAAAAAGGAAGTACTGTACAATAGTCACATCACAGCCCAGCAGAGAGGACAGAGAGATAGAGAAGGAAAAAGTGGCGCTTTCTTTTTTTTTTTTTTTTTTTAAACATCTGATTTTTTTTT
>OMLP01040714.1:0-34631 GCA_900302685.1 Spondyliosoma cantharus | reverse complement strand
TTTTTTTTTTTCTCAACATATTGTTTCTGTTTTCTTTTGTACAAGCATGTAAAGTCCCCAGTGTCACTGAAGCAAACACACACGCATGAAAAATCAACGGTGTGTGTGTGTGTGTGTTTGTCGCTTTTTTCATCTTCTGTACAGGTTGTGTGTGTGTGTGTGGGTTATCACGGGCACACACACACACACACACGCACGCGCTCAAATATGCAAGCATGCCCTCTCACACAGAGTCAGGTGCACATTCTCTCGAACACGCGCACACACACACACACACACACAGAGGCACACATGCTCACAGGTCGGGGGTCGGGTCGACACGAAGCAGTTCTGCGCGTCGCGTGTTCCCACGTGTTGCGTTGAGAAGGACAGGCGGCGTCAACGGCGGTTCGGAAAAGAGATCTTCAGCCCTCGGGCCAATCAGAAGGAGCTGAGCGCCTCCAAAGCCACTTCGTAGCAGAACTTGTACTGTTCCTGTGGAGGGAACGCAACGAGCTGCGGTGAGAATCATAAAAATAACACTTCGTTTATGTGTGGCGGACCCTGCCACCTGTCTAGCTTCAAACAGCATTCTGGGACTTCAGAACAGCTCGTTTCTAATGTTACCAATCTACAGCGCGGCTCATCTACTCTGGTTAGCTTCAGCCCCGTGTTCAGTCAGTTTTCTGGAGATACTGTCACGGAGCAGGACCAGCAAGCCCTGGGCTGAAGTCGGGGTTAGCCCGCTGTGGAATGTGTCAGTGTGAACACGTTGTTTCGGCTGAGGAGGTTGTCAGAATGTTTTCAGCCGCGGGATAAGTGCAGTGTGAAAAGCCTTCCTGTGAGGGCAGCTGTATGCAGCAATTAAAGTTTAATAATCCTCAGTTTACGACTGACGACATGCAGCTCTGTTTATCTTCCCAACATAAAATCAGATTTATCCGACTTAGTTTCACTCTGTATTTTTCCCCTGGTCATCCTCATCACCCCTGACGTGTCTCTTTGCCTCACAGTTAGACATCAGTTGGCATGAAGGATGTACTAACTCGTGCACCGACAGTTAGTATTTCACTTCTGAGTGAACTTCTGTGTTTCGTGTGCAGCAAACAGCTCATGTATATTTATGACTGTACACTGTACTGTGTGAGGTCGGCCCAGACTTTTCCCCCGGGGGGTTTTGTAACTGTACATCTTTGGCCACAGGCCAAAAACGAGCACTTATTGTATTGTTTCTTTAAGATGCAGAATAGTACACAGGTCCCAGGATCCTTTGACTGAACGATTTCCTGCACAAAGTGTCACTCTGCATCAGTATAATACAGAAGTCCTGAGGGGCAAGTGAAGAAATACTTCTTTTTTCTTCTAGTGATCCATTTTCTAAATTGTGATCTATTTTGTTTTCTCTCCCGTTTATGATTTGAGAGCTGGAGGAAAAAAATAAATAAACGTTTTATTCATTTATTTATTTTTTCCTGAGAGAAACAAAAATGAAAACAAAAAGATTTTTCTAGATTTTTTTTTATTTTCACAAGTTTTCATCTGATGGGAAAAAAAACAATTAAGAAACTTGAAACTTTTTTTTCTCACCAGTTATTGAGGCATAAACACAGGAGAGGAAACATCTTAGATCAGAAAATGGATCACCAGGAAAATACATTCTTCAGTTGGCCCTCAGGGCTTCCGTAGTATAAACATCACCTGCTGGAAACATCTAAAGTCTAAATGTCAAGTAGCTGTCACATTTAAGTTCTTAATGCACTGGTACTTTAAAATATATATGTGTGTGTGTGTGTGTGACGAGTCCTCACCATAGTCTCCACCATATTAGTCTTGTTGTTCCTCAGTGTTTTGACGGTGTGGAAAACATCCACGATGTTCTGCTGCTGGATCATCTCGTTGATGCTGCAGATGGCACAGAACGTTCCAGAACGCCCTCCGCCGGTACTGCAGAGGAGGAAGAGGGAGGGAGGAAGGAGAAGACAAGATATTCATCATCAAACGCCATCATCATCATCCTGGAAACCTAGGTGAGTATCAGATTAGAGCGCTACAGAGAGAATTAAGAAAGAAACAGCGAGATTGGAGAACACCTCTCGTCTCTCCTCCTTCACAGAACAGCAGGACTTGATTTCCCCTTTTATCACCGTGGGCGCGCTTTTAAAAACTTGTTTATCGTGGAATTTAATGTTTCCTCAAGGATTTCTCTTCTCCTCCGAGTCATTCTCCTGTCACTACTTAGCTGCCGCTGCTGCTGTGTTGAGGTCGTTGGTGTCAGCTTTTCAAAATCGCCCTCGAAACCTCTGAACTCAGAAACATTTCAGTGGATTTTAATAAAACTAATAACACCGGTTATGAGAGGCAAGACTTGTTTCTTAGCCGTGGTTGTGTGGAGGAGGCAGGGCTTTTTAGCCTTTTGAGAGTGTACCACCAAGTTTTTTTTTTGTTGGCAAATGCTCCCCAAAAAACGAAGATTTCTGTTCAAATGACAACAAGATGTTTTTACAGCGTGGTTTAAATCAAAGCCTTTCCAGCAGATGCTGAGCTAAATAACGTCTTTTCAAATCAGTTTCGATCTCATGGCTTCCGCAGACATTGAAGGACGAGCTGTTCTTAATAAACCTAACCAAACACATCAACATCACCCTTAAAGGATGTCTGGATATAATAAAATAAATTAAAAGTATATTTTAAAGCAGAATTATCAAGAAATTGGAAATTATATGTATAATTTTGTGAAAATCGTGTGATTTGGCGCCCCGCAGATGCAGCTACATGTGACAGAGACGTCACTGAGCATATTATAAGACGCTGCGCCATGAAAAAAAATGTTTTATAATGTTGCTGCAAGTATTGACGAGTGTGCGTCCGGTGATAGGAGTCAGAGCATATACAGGGTGTTATTGATTTATGTTGGCGTCTCTGAACCTTCATCATCAGCGATCTTTGACCACAGTGGGCAAATCCAAATGTAGTCTAAACTAAATTTGAATACAAAACCTTCTGTGTGTTTGTGTGCATAATACCATGATATTCTGATTGATGATTGCCTTTAAATCAATTTATTTATACCCACACACCTGCTGTTCCAAACCAGGAATAGTTAGTGAGTACTTTTAACATGCTACTACTTATGGAAAAAAAAGTTTTTGGATTGTACAGAGTGCAGGATGTCAAATTTGACATTTGATTTTTTTTTTAAAGCAAACTGAAGTGAAACAAGTCCAACAATGAAAGTTTGGAAAAAAGGCTAAATGAGACAAAGACTGACAGGAAGTGAACAAGCAGAACAAAGAGAACTGTCTCTGCATGCAGCTCAGAGAAACATGAGCCCCGCTAATGGATTTAAGACATTTGAATGGACGTGTTCGCCTCTCACAGACTCAATGCAGGGGCTAACTCGCTGTAATGGACAAACGGCGGAGTGATATTTGTGGGTATATATATCGTGTGTTTACAGGCGGTGTGGCCCGATCAGCAGTCAGCAGTCAGACCTCCCGCCAGGAAAAGAGCTCCAGACTTTCCCGTCTCGACTGGTTCCAGCTGAATTCCTTGAGTATTCCGACTGAATAAAACATCCGGGAGCTGAGAGGTGGAGTGGCAGCCGTCAGAAAAATCACCCGCCGTCTACTGCTAATGCTGCTACTCTGCAAAGCCAGGACCGCCACAGTTTAGATGCTATCAGGTAAATCAATTCTCACAGATTTTACTAACTTATTATTTGTGCTGAAGGACTACAAATGAAACGTTAAAACAACCAGAATGCATTGCATCACTGGACCGATCATTTAAAACGACTCATTTTCAGGTTTATTGCATTTTTGTTACGTACGGAATCTGTAAATCTGTCTTGAAACGGGAGACGGCACCACTGGTTTTCATTACGCTGCGTTTGAGATAAAAAACTTAAAATGCAAAGCCTGCAATAGATCTGGGTAAGGGATACAAATGAGAATATATACATTTTACATTAGTGCTGTCAGATACATCTTATAAGCTAAAATGCATGAAACCTAATTAGTGAAGAACAACCAGCGAACCCGATAAAATCAAGACAGGCCGAGACTCGAGTTCTACCGAGGGTCAGAGCAAACTTTCACAGTTTGTTAAGTTTATGTTCCAGCTCATGTAAGAGAAACTAACAAGCATCAACTGAAGCCGATACTGATGACGACGTTTAACCCCTAATTTCCGCTGGATACGTGTCCGCCGCGTTACGTCTCCGCCACGCCAGCTTTAGTCCACGCGTTAATTTCCACCAGGTCCGGAGCCCCTTCCCAGCTCCGGCAGAGATACGCAGGACTTCTATTATTGGCGGATGCCGGAGCACGACGCAGCAATTCAGCTGAATTTAGCACCGAGCAGACAGGAAGTCAAGCACGGAAACAACAATATGACATCTGGATACTTTTCAAAATAAAACAAACACAAGCTCTTCTGCTAATCCTTCGGTCGGGAACACTTCCTGATGTTGTTTTTATGACACACACCTATAACATGTGATTATCGCGGGAACTCCTCAGCCTCGCGACGCCAGCTGTCTACCGTACTGCGCCGTAGCGGACTCAAAACGCAACCGGTGGGGAATGCCGGACGGCGGAGCAAAACCGGATCGGAGCCGTAACGCAGCTGACACGTATCCAGTGTAAGATACGCAGCATACTGACTTTCTCTCGCTTGGCAAAAATGGTTAAAGGAAAACTTTCAGCTTATCGATGTTCTTATGATCATAGCTTTGGTTTTGTTCCCGTCATGAAACGGCGAGCGCGGTGATACTGGCTTTAAAAAAACAAATCAACAAGTTAGCCGAACAAGAGAAAAACCAACGCTGAGCAGCAGAATTATTACCCAGAATGCCCGTCTGAACCGTGCGCGCTGCAGATCAATGACAGGCGCTTTGTGAGAGAGAGGAGACTCAAGGTGTTTATGAAATACTTTGGGAGCCACATTTTTCAGGTATGAACTGATGCATGCTGGGAATATATGAGAGATCTTCTGGGACACGACAGCCCACTATTTATTCTTCGCCATCTGAAATACATACCTATATAAATAAATACGGCACAGAATGCTGTTGTCAGTGTGCCGCTCCTCAATATTCCCTAACAGCCTCCCCTCCCCCCCCTTCTCTGTGTGATTCACTGAAAATGAGACATGTAGTCAGCATTAAAGACCCATCAGACTGCAGCCTCCAGGACAAGTGAAGAGCAGAAAAATAATCAATTCTCACCAGCTACTGATTGAGCCATCATGTTTCTCTTTATCTCTGGTATTACTTAGTCTGTGAAATCAATATCTGGGGCTGATTAGCCAGTGAAGCTGCCTTCACCCAGAGGCAGAGAAAGCCTGTCCGTTACGTTTACTGCAGGTTTGAGCGCAGCAGTGATGGTAGCGGGTCGGGTCGGGTGGGGCAACTACAACCAAAGTATTTTCATATCTTATGATTTTATTGAAAAATAACTGATGCTCATATAAGAGGAGTCAAGCATGAACAATCGATAGCTTTCCGTATTGATTTAAGCTGGGGGTCACAGATGGGATATGTATCACTGTCACCATCTATATTCCCATAAGACACCACAAGATTAACCATTGATTCTGTATATAAGCGTTAACAGTTGAGTCAAGATCAGCACCGAGCAGCCTCGAGGGGCAAGGGAGGATTTTTTTATTTCTGGTGATTTCCAAGTCTGATCTAAATTACTTTATCTGGGTGGGAAAAGAAGTTTTGCCAGGATAAGTTCTTTCCTTGTTTGTGTGAAAACGTGTGGGGAAATAAAAACAATCAGTTAATTGGAGATGTTTAAAACAATTTTAAAAAAATTAAGGAGACAGAACGTGTCTTGAGGTCGAAATGAGAATTAAATAAACAAACACTTAAAATTGAGTCCACATGTTTTCACAGAGGGAAAAAAAGGAAATTAGAAATGTTTTACTAACAAAGCTTTTTTTTTCCATCTGTGAAAACGTGGAACTCCACCCACTCAGGTGAAACCAAGTAAAAAAAAAAAAGTTTCAGTTTTTTTCCCACCAAATATATTTTTCTTTCAGGTGGAAAAGAAGATAATCTGTCTAAATTATGTATTTTTATCAAAAAACAAAACAGATCGGCAACCAAAATGGGGAAATGATTATTATTTTTTTTTCGTATATGAAACTGAGTGAAAAAAAGTTCTGGATAATCTCAATCTGTGAAAAACATAGAATTTTATAAAACAAAAACAATTCCCAATATTTTTTTTGTCCATTTATGAAATTGATTGGAAAACATAATATGAATCCAAATTTCCCCCGAAAAAAGTTTTGGCTAGAAAATTCCTCCTTTTGTTTGTTTGTTTTTTTCCAGGTGAGTTTTTTTCTTTCGTTGTTCACTCAGTTTCACCTCTGAACAAAAAAAAAAATGTTCGCCTGGCTTCACACATGTTGCTGCCTTCTGACTCACACATGGAACAAAACAAACATTCAGAACCAGATCCACACATTCTCCTGAAATTCATATTGTTGTTTGGTTTCACTCACGAGAGAAAAAAAAAGTTGTTTTCACACGTGGAAAAAAATAATGAACTTATTAGGAACGGGGAAGATTTCCCTGCAGATCTCAAGTCATAAACACGGAGAGGAATTCAAAATAAAAAATCTTAACTTTTCTTGTTTATTTTAGATGTAGTGACAAGGTAGTGGTAAAGCAGCTGCCATAGTGCTGATTGACACATGATTTCATAAGGTGACTGACTTTTTTAGTTAGCTGCCGATTTAAGAAATCATTTAGAAGGATTTAAGTTATTAATATCAGATTTTTTAGCACGTTTAATGAAAACAGCTTGTGTCTCAAACTCTCTTTCAGAAATCACACTGAGAGCAAAAAGAACCTCACAGCAGCCAGAAAAAACAAATCAATGCCAATTCTGATTGGCCCAATGAGCTGTGACAGAGGATGCTGATTGGATGAGCACCAGTGATGTGCTTGAGGCGATGTTTGTGTGTGTGTGTGTTGTTGTTAGTGGAGTTCCCTGTAATCTCTCGTCTATAGATTTTACAGCCTCTGTTTCCCTCCCTCATTATCAGCCTCATTTCTTCTGCTAAGATACGAGCAGCCTCTGTGTGTTTGTGTGTGTGTAGTCATATACAAAACACACACATGTACGTGTGTGTGTAATCATTTTATTGTTGTTTTTTTTCTATTGCATTCAGGTCTTGGAGAGTCTCACTGCATTTGTGGAAATAAAGTAGTATAAAGCCTTTACTGGTTCCAGGGGAATCCTATTGTAATCTGATAAAACTGCCTCCAGTGATGTAACTCGGTGGCTAAGTTGCATTGTGGGTAACGCAGGCGCCAATGACGAGGAACGCATGTAGTAAAAATGCCAATATATCTGGTTCTGCGGTAACAGTTTTGATAATTTGCTTCTAAACTGCCCATTACGAGACCAACGCCGTTACAGGAGTGCGTTTTTAGACCTGTGGACTGTTTCACATCCTGCTGCCTACATTACCCACAATGCAACTCGGCCATGGCAGAGGAACGTAAACACTGGGTGGATTGGCTGACATGATCTGTTTCCTTTGCTCTTCCTTGTCAGCCGTTAATGTGTTTTTTTTTAAACGCTCTAAGTGATGAAAATACAAAACAGCTTTTTTTTTTGCCGCACACGATCGAACCAAAGTCGGAAGAACGACTTGCGAACTCGGCAGGTGGGAACATCCGAGGAGCATGTGACTGTGACGCCACACTATATTTATCAGAGTGCATGCAGAAGAGAGTTACCCTTTAAATAAGGCTCGATATGATATACATGCTTAAATATGCTTGTTGCCGTGTGGGCAGTCTATTAAATATCCTCAACTCACTTTAACTTACTAAGCTGACATTGTTATCAAACTACAATAAATGTGTACCTCCTGTTACGAATCGTCCTTTTAATCTTTTCAGACCACCTGCCGTGTGTGTTTGTGTTGCTCATAGTTCACCTCAGACACACCTGAACTGAGATAAATCTTGAGCTCAGACCATCTGTACGTCTGACAGATCAGCGGGGGAAAATAAAGCATGAAAGAACGAGCCGGCGGAGAACAATGGATGAGTCTACACACACCACGTATTGTATATATCACCTCAGAGGTCTGTGTGAGCCCGTTTGTTCTAAGCGTTTTGTTGGATATGTGTGTGTTCTTTCCGAGTAGTTCGTCATTGTTAAGTCTCAACATCTTTCACACACACACGCCGTTTGTCTTTCTATAGTTTGATCTTGATCTATCATTCCAGTGAACAGCATTCGTTCCCGTCCTCCTTAAACCCGATTCTTACTATTTTCATTACAGGTTTGTGTCAAACTTACAGGCAGTGAACCACAGTCCTCCCGTCTCCTCCGTCGTACTGCTCCTGCCACTTCGCCAACCTCCTGACCAACTGGAGGATGGAGCGCTTGGAGAGAGGCGTGTCCCTGTAGGCCGGCCAGCCGATGAACTGGAAGTGCTGCACCAGGCGGTAACCGTCCTGTGGCTGAAGAGAGACGAGGGGAAAATGAGGATTGTCATCACCGCAATTAAGATCAAGCAGCGTTACTGTCTTCCTCTGTCCAAAGACGATTGTTGACATTTGTGACCCAGAAGTCTGTCTCTGTCCCCTCCTGCCAAAACCGTGTTGACTGGAAAGGATTCATCGTGTAGTCGTGGTCAAATACTCTTAAAGACATAAATGTAGTCGGAGGGTTTGCTTTTAATGTTTACCGAAGCTGGTGAACAGATTAGATCGTGGAAGGAAAGACATTTCGAGACTTGTATCTGAGCTTCCTTCTGTTTTTTGGCAAGTTTCTGGACGACTAAGATATCAACCACTGTGTAGTTTCGAGGCAGAAGCTGCCACTCTCGTTTGCTAATGATGGACTCAGCTGACAATAAAGCACTTTTCATGTGTTGGCGCGCTGTTGTTCTCCAATTTGCTCTTGTTTCTTTAGAAAAATGCCTGTTTAAAGGAATCGGATTGGACTCAAAGAGGACATCTTGTAATGTTTAATTCAATTTCATGGCAGACAAAATGTTTTCAGTCATCTGGCCCCAGGCGGTTGGCATCCACCACCTCAAATACCAAAGCCCGCCATCACTGTCAGACTGATTCACTGTGAGGTTTGCAACGCACGTTGACATTTACACACGTTTTCCTCCTTTTCTCTCTCTCCTGTATACCTACTTTTCCATTTCTCCTCATGCTTCTTCCAATCAGCTCCCATTTCAAACTTTCTGCCTCAATCCTTCCACCTTTTTCTCTCCCTTCATCACTCTTTATGTTTTCCTCTCCCCCCCCCTTCCTGCTCTCTCGCTCTCCTCCTCTTCATTTGATGGCTTAGTGGTTGGTGGTACGGACTCAGCTAGGTTGGAGCTGCTCTCACAGTGTGAGATGTGCTGTTGTGGCGATGATATGAGCCATTTCACGCTAGACTGGTGATGTGTTTGAGAGGGAGAGAGAGAGAGAGCGAGCGCTAGAATATAGAGAGTGGGGTAGTGGGGAGTTCACTAAGTGCTATAGGAGCATGCGGACGATAGGGTACCGCTAGAGTTGTACCGTCATGGATGGGTGAGAAAATGAGATCAGAAGGGAGTAACAAGAGGAAGGCAGGAGGGGAGGAAAGACGAGATGGAAGTGAGAATGTGAAGGGAAAGAAAAGGTGAGGGAGGAACATGGAGACACGAGGAGAGGATAGTTTTAAAAATGCTCGGTTGTTATTCCGCACTGCCGTTGTCTCTTTAGAGTTCTCTCTGAACCGGTTAGCATGGCAGCGTTAACGGTGCGAGAGGTACAGTCAGTATCATCTTGTCGGCTGCTTAGTGGGAGCTAAAGGTCAGATGAAATGAAATGAAAAATGCCTTTTATGTGTTGTTACTTTGTCTCCCTGGGTGTTTCCTTTCACCATCTATTGTTATATGTCAGATAAAAGGGCAAGGATGACATTTTTTATTTTTTTTTTTATGGGAAAATCCAAATCGTTTTGTTTTGAGTTCAACCAATGAAAATCCAGTCATCACGTCTTCACCTCCATGTGTAAAGAAAGTCAGGTTAAGTTTTGGAGTTCACGAAACATTTCGGTTTCCAGACGGAAATCCCAAATTGATTTGGAAAGATGTTATTTGCATCCTCGACGTGCAGCCAGGCTTCAGAAGATGTGTGTGCTAATTCTTATAGCTTAGCAACAACAGTGACGCTTAAAAAAAGGGTGTAAATAATGTCTTGTCAAATTAATCTGGGATTTGGGGGCTACCGGAGACTTGGATTACACGGGAAAAGCTGTATGCTATTTTTGTGTGTTGTCTGACATTTTGAAAGGAGCCCCCGTCTACTTCAGTTGTTCAGAGGAATGCTGTTCCATCAGCACGGTGCGGGCCGCGAGGGGCAAGTGAAGACAATACATTTTTTTTCTTCTGTTCCATTTCCAAAGTCTGATTTAAATTTGTTTTTTTTTTTTGCACTTGGTGATAGGCATGAAAACGTTTTATTTTTTTCAAGATAAATTTTTTTTTTCATGTTTCAAATGGAGAGATTTTTTTTTATTATCCCAATTATTTATTTTTTCACTTCGTCTCACACATGAATTAGTTTTTTTTTCCTCCTGAAAACCCTCTTCGCCGCACGTGTTTTCACAGATAACAAAAAAAAAAAAATATTCCCCACCAGTTCTAAACTTATAAACACAGGAGAGAAAACTATTTATTTCAGACTTGATGAACTTTCCTTTATGTGGATAAGTTAGTTGGTTGAACAGATGCAGCCATACTGGCTCATCCACAAAGTCCACATACTACCGCCCTATAACGTGCATCTGTGAGCAGCTCTTCGCAGAAATTGATGTGCAAAAATGTGCAATAACGGCTAAATCCTGGTTTAAGTGACCTTCCAAGCGCAAGTGGTAATAATGTGACATGATGGGGGAGACTAAATACTGGAGCACAGACACATCTACATAAGAAGTCTAAAAGTATAAAAAATAGACTAAGGGTCAAGACATTAACTTTAAAGCCTCCCAGAATGCTCGTCAACTAATCTTGCTAAGCTCGAATACATTTCGGGATAAGACGTACTCGAGGTCAGGTTGAGGATGTCTTAAAACAATCACTTTTTTTTTTTCATGAATTAAATGAAAGGCACAGTTTGCTGCAGACTCCAAATTGGGTCTACCGAGGAACCATTTGTGTTTTCGGTGCACTTGAACGAGGCCGTGAATGCAAACCAACGTTTATTCTTCCTCAGCCTAACACTACCTTCAGGTCACAACTATAATTTAATCATGCATTTACTCTTAATTTAACATGAGTTAAGTTTTTCAAATACAGTCAGGAAGGGTGAACTTTGTGGGAGTTGCTTTCCTTTTTTTTTTTTTGTTAAGGTCTTCACTGCTGTAACTTCCTGTACTCAACAGCATTTCACAACACGAGGAAAACTTCCACCAGTCCCATGTACTGTTCAATATATGTGCAATAAAGTTATTATTATTATGATTAAAACGTCTGTTATTTTATATAAAATGTGAAGGCTTTGAGTCTGTAAGTACCCTGGCCATGTTGCAGATCCTGAAGATTCGGTTGATGATGTCTTCGTCGATGTCCGCCGATATGAATTCGACTTGAATGGGGCCGTAGCAACACGAACTCTTTTCCGGCCAGTACTGCATACATAACTGTAGCAAACAGGTAGATTAAAGGAGACAGAAATAGGGAAGAGATGAGGATATAGACAAGGAAGAGGGAGAAAGAGAAAGTTTACCAGGTTTAATAGACACGTTCACATGGATTTCCTTTCAAACAGCCTAACAGCACAAGTAATAATTGGAAGGCAGAAAAATCTTTTATGAATTCCCGTCATCGATAATGAAGATTATCACCTCTGTGGCTGGATGTGAATTCCCATTTTCAAGTTTTTATACTTCCACACTGAGGCCAGATAAAAGAGTTATCTACGTGTGGAACATAATACTCCATGCAGGATTAAGATGAGATAAAGCCGACATAAAAACAGGACTGTAATTTCAACACTTTTTTTTTTTTTTTTCCCATCTACATACCCGGCAGACGCACAAAGATAAAGAATGCCACGAGCAGGATTTTATTCAATTAAAATGCCAGACATGTGTGAGCTGAGAATCTACAGCTCATTTACAATCAGCGCTGAGCGAGACGACGCAGCTACGTCTGTGTTTCGTCCGTTGATTCCACGAGCTGCTGCAGTATTATGTCGCATTTTCACCTCCTATGCGACCGCGCGGTTTCTGACTGTAAGCTGTGACGATGTTATGTTGAATTGTTCATTTTTTGGGGCGTATTTTTGATTATTAATTCAGTCTTTTAGATGTGTTAGTGATTTGCTGAATAACTGCATACATTGTGAGTGCCGGGGATTTATTCCAAGGACTGTCAATACACATTCACATTCATAAACACAGTCTTTGAATGGATTGCTGAGGCCCTGTGATGTTACAGTAGATGTGTCAGCTGCTGGCTGTCTGCTGTTTACTTTTTTCATGACGCGCAAGTTTGCCCAAAAGCAGGAAAAACAGACGGGGAATACTGTTTGTGTGTGTCTGTGGTTGTGTGTTCGTACCTGTGCTGCGTCCATCTCATTGAGCATTACAATGGACGAGCAGTTGTAGTCGAACACCAGCCTCCAGAAGTCGCCCATGGTGTTTGGCAATGGATGCTGGGTAACAATGAAGGCCGCTGGCTGTTTGTGGCTCTGGAGTATTGAGACGGGTCAGATGAATAACAACAGCCAGTAAAAAAAATAAACAGGGCAAAGATTTTCAATCTATGCGCCATAATGTATCGTCACGTACAAAACACACAGATTGATATGTCGAACATACACTTACGTCCATTAACGCAGCGTTGATGTAATTGGAGCTCTCTCCGTCCACAGATATGAGGAAAGGCAGGCATCGGTCTGCTGATAGAACGTCCAAACTGCGGTTCTTGTCGTGGTTCCTGGGTAGCAGACCCACGCTGCAGTCCTCCGGACGGACTCTAGGGGTGACTATGTTCAGCGTCTGATAGACAGAAACAGATAGATCATCAATGCCACTTAAAGTTCAGCCTTCTACAAAGTTAACACGAAGGAGGAAGCACAGCAAGACGACTGGACCAAAGTACAAGATGTCCACGGTAATTTCCAGAATGCTCTTTTTCTGTGAAGCTCCAGAAATATTTTGTGGACTACAAAACTTGGTGAACTTGTCCTTTAACGTTTGTCACCAGAGAATGAATTTTCCCATCAAACGAGTGTGTGTGTGTGTGTGCGTGAGTGTGCGTTCTCACCTGGAACTCGTCTTTAATCTGGCTGGAGTTGGTCTGTGGGTCCAGTCTGCTGATGTTGTAGTAAATGGCTCTGAACTCGCACACTGGTATGGCTGTATTCCCACATAGACACGCCTCCAAGATGGCATCGTGAACAAACACATACTGCTCCTGCAACGTGAGCAAAAGCAGTCCGTCAAAGCGAGGCCGCGGTTCGAAACAGACACGTCTCCGGCCTGCGTGTAAACAGAGGTTTGGTCTTGAACCCGCTCGTGGACTCGGCCGCAGATTCTCGGCGTGGCTGTCGGCTCCTCTCAGGGACAGGAGGCACGTTCGGACTAAGCCTCATGTCCGGCCTGTTTTCAAGGCTCCGACACACTCAAACATTCCACTGTGGGCGCAGCTCTTGTTTACTTTGTGCGTGTGAATTCTTTATTTTTGTGCTCGCGTTCTCCTCTGCAGCCTAAAAGTGAAATAAAAAGGGAGAAGTGCTTTGCCCTGCAGTGTTTCTGCACTCTGGATCAAGTGTGCTCTTTGTGCTCCGACCAGCACCAGCCACCGTGAGCTGCAGCGGCCTCTGTGCATGTTAATTCACCTCGCCGTCTTTCTCCGACGCCGTCTTTTCCATTTTTTTTATCCGCGGTTCATTCGCTTTTTATTTCTCTCTCTCTCCCGTTTCTTTCTATTGTTTCCTCTCACACTTGTGTTTGTCTGCCGCCTCTCGCTGTTTCAATTTGCTTTCACTTTATCTCTCCATCTCTCGCTCTCCCTCTCTCTGTTGAATGTTAATTGTTGCCCTTGGAGCGAGGAGGAGAGTTTCAAAAGCATCACTGAAACGTCCTCTCCTGGCCATTACCTACTCTAGTGACACACACATACACACACACACACAGACACACATCTTTCCCTAGTGCCTTTTAAAAGATTAATTGCTTTGTGTTGTGTGGAGCAGGATTATAATAGCGTCAAGCGGCTTCAACACTGACATAAATTGCTCCCACACATATTCAAAAGGCAGGGCAGGATGCATTCAGCTCCGTTTCAAGTGCACACACACACACACACACACATGCATGCTTAACTAGCTTTTATACCGATGCTGTCACATGAAAACACTCGATGCCCTGGATAACTTTCCTGAACCTCGCACTTCTAACACCCATTCAAAAGTCAATTCCGAGCTCCGAGCTCCGAGCTGTCAGTCTGAAAATGAGGCTGTTTTCTCTTCGCTCCGTGTAAAGTTGACTTTTTCGATGTGTAAGGTTTTCATCAGTGGTACAAATGGAGCGCAGAGGCGGGATGGATTAGGTCGGCTTAAGGTAGCTTAGAGAAGAAATGAATACTTCTGTTCCAAAATGAAACACCCGACATCTGAAGACGCAGACTCTTTAAAAAATGATTGATAGAACAAAATTAAAACAAATTATGACTCCGTGTGTAGAATAGCAAGTAACCTACGCTGTCGCCAGCTTTTAAGAAATAGATCAAATGTTAGGACTGTTGTTGACCTGATGCTGCAGACTGATCTACTGATTAGTGCTAGTTAGCCGTAGTTCACCCAGTTTGGAGAGTTAATCCGGTTACATACATTGTGTTCTGCTTCTATAAACACCGGCTATAGAAACTGTAAATAAAATGAATGAAGCAAATTTTACTGGAACAAAGTTTCAGCAACTAACTATTTGGAAAACTTCAGCGGTTGTGGTGTGTGTGTGTGTGTGTGTGTGCTTGGTATTAAAACATGGTAAGAAATATATTCTGAGATGCGCGCACACACACACACACACACACACACACACAAAAAAAAAATCCGAAATCAATGTGTTTCTATGTGTGTGTGTACATATTTGATTTAGAGTTTGTGTGTTTGTGTGTGTTTGTACTACTGTCATCTATAATTCAAGGGATGTTTAATATTGATGGACTGATTGGGATGGATCATACAGTCTAAGGCTGCAAGAAGTACTGAGAAACTGAAGCTGCGTCCATCTTTGCTCCAGCGTCTCGTCCTGCAGACGGACAGACCGATGCTTCACTTCAGGCTAATTAAGATAATCAAGCTCGCTGTTTTTCCTTCATTCAAACTGACATTTGGTGGAATATTTCTAGTTGTAGTGGATGTGTAGAGTGTGAGCCTCTGAGAACTCCTCTCTCTGTAGAGCTTCTCAATAAGTCTATCCACCAGTTCTCATCAATAGTCAGTAGCTAGTGAGTTCTTCCTACATGATTCAAAGTTTCCATCCTCCACTGGAAAAAGTTCAAACATGCAAAGAGTGCCTCGTTTTCCATCCTTCCACAGCAGTGAACTTTTTTGGCAAACATACGGTTTGTCTTTTGTTTCTGCACACCAACCTCCGTCTGGACCATGTTGACTCGTTGCGATCGCAGCTCTCGGATGCAGTTGAAAATGTCCACCACGCCTTCGTTCTCCGCCATGTCCAACATGATGTCCACCGCGATGAAACAGCCCGTCCTCCCTGCGCCGGCACTGTCGAAGCAAATACAAAGCCACATGTTGACTATCTATTCAACAAATATTAATGCTAGATCAACAACGTTTGTATCATTAATTCATTATCATCATTCACCCAACACAAATTGAAAAGATGCTCTGTGTGTTTATGTTTATTTGTACATGAGTAACTGTATGTATGTCCTGTAATTTATGCACCATGAAGGAGTTTATTAACCGTCACTCGGTTATATAAGCTTGTGTTGTATAATGTTGGTTACACAACTTCAACTTTCACTTCTGAAAATGTAAACAGGCTGTATTTACAGTCCGATGTTTCTTTCAGATCAGAAAAGTCTATAGATGCTAATCGGTGTCACATTTTCATATATGGGGCGTCATGCGTTGTTCAGGAAACACTGTGAAACTCTAAAGACCTCATCGATTGTCTGACAGAACGACTGATGGCCGACGCGACGCCTGAAATACACAGAGTTCAGTGAGTCGCACTGCCTCACACACACACACACACACACACACACGTGCAGACTTTAATACCCCATGTCAGGTGTTAAAGCGACACATCCTGAACAGTAATGCCTGCAGGGGGAGAGACGGATGGAGGGACAGACGAAACAGATGGATGGATTGAATGAGCGAGGGGGAGACAATCGGGGAGGGTGAGGGGGGGGGGACAGCGGAAAGAGGGTTGTGATTGGGAGTGATAGAAGTGGTCGTCACAGGGGAGAGATCAAGGGAGGGAAGGATGGAGGGATGGAGAGTGAAGTGAGAGGATGAGGCATGGAGAGAGAGGGAGGGGAGGAACCTATCTTTCACTTTGCAATCCCACTGACAGTTCACACAGACAGCGAGAGAGAGAGAGAGAGGAGAGAGAGGGAAGGAACAGAGAGATAAGAGCAGAGAGAGAGAAGGAAAGATAGAAAGGAGAAAGAGAGAGAAAAGGAGGGAGCGCCTCGGCAGATTACCTGTCAACCTCTGTGATTAATGTTGAGGCCAGAATACTGCTGGGCCTCTGTGTGTGCGTGTGCACATGTGCATGTGTGTGTTCGAGAGCCTCATGACACAGGCCAATAGCGTCAGAGTGCCCTCCGGAAATTGGAAGTGACTGCCATAACTTCCTGCTTGTCTGTCCGCATGCTTTTACCAGAGCTGCCCGTCTTCCACGTGAGCTCGCCTCGTCGGTCTGGCCGCCGCTTCTCACGCTCTGTCCGTACGTACGCTTTAAATATAATTACCTGTCCGTCCTGTTGGAGCCCATGAGTGCGTGTGAAGAAAAAGCTAATGCTGTATTCGGTTGCGCGTCGTTTGATTCTGGAGGCTCTGATGAGGTCTGTCACATAACTAGTCTTTAGTCGTGAAGACAACTGATAAAGAAACAACATAAATAACTAAATGAAGTGGATTTTGGCATTCGGCAGGGATGATGTATGTTTGCGCTTTGGCAAAGTTTAGAAAAAGGACTGTGGTCTTGATTCCATGTTAATAAATAAGTTACGTCTTAACTTGCGGTTCAATTCAGCGGTTACGTTTTTTTTTTATGTTTAACCGATATGACTTTATTTTTTTTTCCAAACCTGAAGTGCTGCAAGTGTCTTAAATGGTAAACGGACTTCTTGCGTTTCTGTAGCGCTTTTCCAATCTACTGACGGCTCAAAGTGCTTTACAACACTTGTCGCATTCACACACACACACACTCAGTACACACTTCAGTATCTTGCTCAAGGACACTTCGACACGCAGCAAGGAGGGAGCCGGGATACCAACCAGCGACCTTTCAACTACCACCTCCTGAGCTACAGCCGTCTTAACAAGCGCTATTGTATTAGATTTATCGAAAAGTACTTGAAACATTATATTTTTGAGAAGACACGCGGCACTCAAAAGTATTAGTAGTCTTTGGAAAAAGGTTTGGTGACTGTACTGCATGAGGGTCCTTTATCTCTAGCAGTCACTACATGGTTAGGGGTTAAATTCCCTCCGTGGCCACCAATCCAAAGCCATCTATTGTATTAATGTGGACGCTCAAAGCGAATACATTAATTTTAATGCTCGTGCTGATATGAAGAATCTACTCCAAACATTTCAATTTTTTTTTTTTATAGCTCGTCAGAGTGGTGACCTTTTAAAGCTTGAGCCTGCTGACAACGCGGCCCTGGAGTTGAACTGTTGCATCCCATAAAGAACAGAACATGGAGGTTAAATATACTGTCACCATGGGGATCTTAAAACTGTCACTTATTTTTTTTTTCCTCCCTCTATTCCCTCTCGCTGATGATGGTGGCGGTGGTGGTGGTGGTGGGATGAAAGTGGGGTGGAAGGTGAATTTCTTTCCTTTTTTTCTCCCCTCGTTGAATACTTTTTAAAGGTTAACGCCAACAGAATTTATGGACAAGGGAGGTTGGAGTGAGCGTGGCTGCGCGTGCGATCATATTGGTGCTGATAAACGGCGCTACTGTTATGTCGGCGGAGGGAAGTTGAGGGAAGAGATAAAAGGAAAATGAAAGAAAATCACAGTAAGGAAAAGCTGACAGTGAAACGAAAGGAGGAGATCTTCGGGCGAAATGTTTTTTGAGCAACGGATGAATGTGCCTTCTGATCTATTTTAGATTTAGAAAGACATGCCGGTAGATATTGCAATTAAAAATGCACTAAACAAATGTGAGTCAACAAAGAAGCACAGGAAGCGAGCTGGTGTTATAGCATAGTATGTTCTCTCTGCAAGAAGCGTCTTAAGAATGAGGTGCCAACAAGTCATTTCTGTGCTCGGTGTTGTGCTGACCCTGTGAAACCCTTTGCTTTCTGCCATGCCAGTGAAAGTCAGGAGGTGTACAACTGAGTGAGCGTCTGTCTTTGTTTGTCCTTGTCTGGTCTCTTCAGCTACTGACCAACAGCTTCGGGGGGAATTAAGTTTAATCTTCTTGGACAACACCTGTGTGTCTGCGTTCTCACCTGCAGTGAGCCACGATTGGCCCGGCGTCGGGCGGGTTGAGGAACTTGACCTGTCGTATGAATCCGAGCAGTCCGGTGGCGTAGCAGGGGACGCCGTGGTCGGGCCAGCTGGTGAAGTGAAACTGACGGAGTTCGCGGATCTCGTGATGACCCTTCTGGAAAACACACACACACACACACACACACACGGGAGAGGTGTTACAACCCGAGATGCATATTTTACAGCGGCAATTGCTCAAAACGACTCCGTGCCATTTTGTCTCCTGATGATGACGAATGCACCAATCTCGCAAATTTTATCACGGCCCTTTTGGGAAAGACTGACAAGAAGACATATCATGGTTCAGCAGACTAATTTACAGCTGAGGATTTCAGGAATCTGGGGGCCATGCAGTCTCTTTGGCTTCAGACGGAAAATAAATCGATCTAGTGGATGTCAAGATGGCACTCTGGGCCACTTCTGGGAACGAGAGACAGGAAGACTTATCGCGCCTCATTTGCCTAATTTACAGGGGAGATTTGAGGAAACTGATGGCCATTTTGGCTCCGCAAAAAAGATTAATTGATTTCACAAATCACATGATGGCCCTTTTGGGAGCGACTTACAGGAGGAAATGCCACGGTTCAGTTATGCTGCCCAATTTACACAGAGATTTTAAATATCCAGTCAGTTTTCTACTTTCTGTATGAATGTTTCAGACCTACAGATACCAGACAGCTTCAAAATATTGTTTTTTTACAACTCAGAGACAAAAGTGCCTTCGTTAAACAAATAGGTTTTTGAGAACAGTATAATTTTACGGTGTGCCAGAAGAAATTCACTTAGAAACAAGAACTGCTGATTTTATTTTGTTTCTTTATTTTTTGCTAAACCACAAAATAAAATAGAAGTTAGACTCCGCACCACTTATTCTCTGAAAGAAAGTCGTTTCGGTACGCAACACTGGAGATTTTTGGAAAATGGCAACGAGCATCCACTGTGGCTCTTCACGAGATAGCATCTCGACATTTTTAATGACGAACTTTGTAGAAACACAAATACTTTCCTGCCTAACAATGGGGATATTATGAAGCAGATGACATTCTGATGTTTAATAGATAGCGGCAGTCTCACATAAGACGGCCTCACTGGGACACAAACATAAGCAGCTTTTCATACTCAGCGACGGAAAACACTGAAGAACTTCCATTTTTGCACTACACGGCTCGAAAAAGTCACAAATTTGGAAGTCGAGTTTTTCGTAATCACAAACTTTAATGAAGTGGGAATGAAAATGGTCGCCCCTTGTTTTTTTTGATTCGATGACGTCACGCTCAGAGTAGGAAGACCAGTTGTATTAGATATGCTACACTGGACCGTTTTCTGATCGATCGGCAACTGAAAAGATGAATAGTGATAATCCGGAGGGATACCGGGTCACATCTCGAGGTAAAACAACATCTTTGAAAACCTGTTAGCTTCCAGGACACAACCACAAATGTTAGCATTCAACCACTTCCTTGCTGAAAAGATTGACACACACATCTTAGACATTTAAACCTGGCAGTGAAACACACTGGATTTAAACTAAATGACTGAATGTTAATGCCAGTTTATCAAAAATGTTGTGTCACCTTGAAATACGTCCCTCCAGATTCTCATTATAAATCATATTTTCAGTTGCTGATCGATCTGTGGTGAAACTGCGCGTGTGAGTGTGGAGATCGCGATTTTCTGTCGCGCGTGTATCTTGTCTAACTTTAGTTTAATTTTAATGTAATACGCAGCATTACACTCACATACAGGAGCGAATCAAGGACATTACACACCTTTTAAATTCAGTTCCCAGGACGGCAGAACAACCTCGGTGTACTCTGAAACATTTTCAACAGTAACGGAGGAGCTCTGACAGCGTACGCCACCTTGTTGATGTCAGATAACTCGGCAGCCTCGGGTCTTTCTTCTACTTTTTTCTGACCTGCTTCTCTCTCGACAGGATGAAGAAATTTTCCAATTTTCTGACAGCTACAGAATGAAGCATAAGAAATGTATGACCCCTTTTCAGCTTCCAGGGGTTAATTTTTTTTTTTTTTCTCTTCTCCACAACACTACATGCTTCTGCTTTAATAATTCAGACCAATCGATTCCATTATGCTATTCTAAACTAAACGGGGCTCAAACAGAGAGAGCCATGTCCCCCTCAGTTCAGTTTACGCTCTAAGAATAGATCGGCGAGGAAACTATTGTTGCTGCAGCTCCCATTCTGGCTCTGGTAGATAAACAAGGTTGCGGAAAATGGTTTGCTTTGGCAGAGCGCCTTATGATAACCTCAGAGGCAGGGATACCATCAGGAGGAGAAAGACGGGGTGAAAGGTCGAGAAACAGACTCTGAGTGGGAACGGGCCGAGGTCAATGACGAGAGTGGCTAAAGGAATGAGGGAAGAGGGAAGGTGGTCGAGCGGGGAAGGACAAAAAGACAGATTTGACGAAGAATATACGAAGGGGCCGATAAGACAGAGGAGAGAAAAAGACATAAAGAGAGGAGGCGTGGAGGCAGAGGGGAGAAAAATAAAACCCTGAAAACCGCAAGGTGATTTGATAACTGGACTTCCCATTGATTCGCTCTCTTGTGATGTTGAAATTACTTCTCTAAATCGATAGACGGCGGTCCAACACAGCCAGGGCCTCAATTCCATGACTGGTTGGTAAAAAAACACAACAACAACATCAAGTTGCTTGAGATGTTGGAAATAGCTGATGAGGATGTAGAGACTGTGTTTTACACCTGCCTTTAGAGGTTATGCTTCTTAATGAGACTAATATGCAACGGAAGAGCTTTTTGTTTTAATATCTGGAGCTTGATCAACATCTTTTCCTGTTCTATTACACGTCCTCCTGTTGCTTGTGGACACAATGGACCAAAATCCCTTATTTAATATGCGTTGTCATGCCCTCCGTTTAATAGCTTAAAAGATAAGTTCATCCAAAAAACGTAAATGGATGTCTGATGGAAAATCGGTGAGGATTCATAGTCCACAAAACAACAGAAAAACGGTGTTGCAGCATTTTTCTAAACAACTGAACTAGATGCAGGCTCGTGTCATAAAAGTTTAAAAACAACTGAATAGAAATAATAGATTCGAAAAGATCATATTTATTTAATATCTTTATTTTAACTGTAGGCACCAGCACCCCTCTGAAGTGGGTTCACAACCTTGCACAATAACATCTTTTCAAATCAATTCATTTCATTCAATTTGATGTTTTTGTTGAAGCTACAGAATATAAATATTTTTTTTGGATGAGGGAACACCCGACACTTCATCGTAGCGTGGGATCGAGAAACTGAATATCCTTTATTGTGTTTACGAGATTCGAAACCGCGCAGACGATCAATAATGTATAAAACAACTATTTGAAAACCTCGAAAAGTTAAGAATGAATGAGACGTTGATGTAGCTGACAGACAAATCGTTCATTTCAGTGAGAGCTCTACCTCATATTGCTCAAACCGGACTAATTTGTGTTTCATCACCCACCACCCCCCTTTTTTTTTTTTTTTTATAGTTTTTGTCTGAACACCAGCCGTAACGTCCAACCGCTTATCAGTGAATGTTCAGATCAATCATCTCGTTCAGACAAAGTCCAGACTAACTCAGATCAGAGTTCCCGGAGCTTTGATTGAAGATGTTTCAAAAGCTTTCTGGGAAATAATACAAGAGGACAACGCCCAGAAGTGCTGTGGGGTCAAATGAAAACAGGAAGTACCTGTTCTCAATCACATCCTCATCTGAAGGCATGATGGATGGTTGGAGACTTTGTAAACAGACAAATGGTGTTTGAACTCTCTTCGGGGAGGGTCTCTCCAGTTTGACACGTCCCTCCAACCATCTGTCCTCTCCGTCTAATACGCGCTGGTACTCGGAGCTGTGTTTGTTGGCCTGTAGCTTTGTGTACACTGCTGAGTCCTTTCCTATTCACCCCGGTGCCCACTGTGGCATGCGATTGTTTGGTTTCTCCAGATCAGAGTGCCATAGCGCAGATTACCGTTCTGTCGTTTTGGACGCCATCCACCGGGCGAACGAAGCCGCGTCACTGTTTCTTGTTTGGTTCTCAAAATACCGAGAAACTGTTAAGTACACATTTCTCTGCAACTCCGGCTGGAGGCGAGACGACAGAGGTGCGTTTTTCCGTCTGATTTGTTGTTCTTGGTGCACCTGCGTTCAGATTTCACAGAGATCAGGATAATCAGACTTTGTTCTCTAACCTTGGATCTGGTGTCAGCAGACACGGCTTCTATTATTTGTGTTCTAAAGGGTGACGTCGCTCCGTGTGAGTGGGTTTCTCTTCACTCGATTGCAAAGAAATGCCGCCGTGCACTTATTTAAAATCTTTAGTTTCTCAGATAAAATGAACACTTTGAAATGAGTACTTTTCAGACTGGTGAGCTCAAACACAGTCTGACGGATTCTGGCACGTCTGGGTGTCTTTGTGATCCGCTGTTTATGTCATCCTGCTTCTCTCACACACTTTTGCTACTCAGATTTCCTTCTTTGAGTCACCCTCTCTCGCTCGGTTAATCTCCGTGGACGAGCCATTAATAAACCTTTTCATTAGGATCCTGTTCTCATTACTCACTGCAATTAGAGCTATTTAACTGTGGTGCAGAACCTGTACATAGACTCTCTGTGTCTGGCTTCCTCTTTGTTCTCCACACTCACACACACAGTCTCATAACCTTCTGTAGTTTCAAGATGGAGAATTTTGTGTTAATGAGTGCGTGTGTGTGTGTCTGGCGTGCGTTCGTACGTATTAATGCATTCTGCGAAATGACAGGCATTTCAAAATCAGCCTCCCTTTGAATTTTAGAGTACTTTTGCGCACACTCACACACGTGCACACGCGCAGAGGTGGTATGGATTAATGGCTTGCTAAACGAGCTGACAGCGAGGACTTGAAGACTCGTCTTCATAAGCTGCTTTCGCATGAGTGAAGGGGGGGGGAAGGAAAAGCAGGATGGAGGAAAAAAAAACGAGAGAGACAGACCAGACAGAGGTAGAGAAAGAGCGAGAAAAAACACAAGACAGCAGGAAGAACAGGAGCAAAATCGTAGCTATTACAGGCGTCTGATAGCCGAGAGGTGTATTACATGATTCAGCTTACTTTAGTTACTAGTATTTATTAATCACAACGGTATAGCGCCACAATTGCAGGTGGGAAGCAACGATTTACAAATACGTATTTATTCAAATGACTACTTTTTCAGGTTGTTTAGTTGTTTGGCCACAATGAGCAGCGATACGTTTGGAGGCAAGAAGCCCTTTAACCCCAAGAACAGCACACCTGCTGTCAAGCTGTGGGGCTGTTTTTGCTGCCAGTGGATCTGGTGCCCTAAATAAAGTAAATTGAATAATGAAGGAGGAGGATTATCTCCAAATTCTTCAGGAAAACCTAACATCATCAGCCAGAAGATTGGGTCTTGGGTGCAGTTGGCTGTTCCAATGGGAGAACGATCCAAAACTCACTAAATCAGGCTAGAACTGAGGTTTTGGAATTGTCTTCCAAAGTGCTGACGTGAACCCCATTGAGAGCACGCAGAGACTGTGCTGACGAGAGAAGTCTTTGCCAGGAAGTCATTTAGTTGAACGTCACCGATTCTGTCAAGAGAAGTGGTTAAAAATGTAGCCAGAGGACGACCAGAAGCTTGTGGATGTCTATCAAAAGCACCTAACTGAGCAGAGACATTAAACCAAATATTAGATTCTGAAGAATGCCATAATAAACACGCTCTTGACAAGTGTATGTAAACGTCCGACTGCGAGTGTGTACGGTTCTGCAGAGATTGTTGTAAATGCACGGCCATAAAATGACCTTCAGCAAAAACAAAAAGAGAAGTAGGAAGTTATATGGGGTAAATAACAGAGAAACAGTGGACTTATTACAGAGAGGAAAGCAAAGACAGAAGATGCAAACAAAGTTGTTTGGGAAAAAAAATCAAGGATTTGGACCAGAGCCTTTTTGGCTTATTGTGAAGTGTGTTTCTGCTGTTTTTTCTACTCACTGCGCAGAGCCTTGGAGAACTGCATCACAACAATGACTGTACATTGTTCCACTTGCACTCGTCTTTTCTCCTTTCAAATCCCTCCCTGCCTGATTACAAGGGCCCCAATTACGCCTTCAAGCGTCCTCTTAAACAGCGAGAAACAAACAAGCAACACTGCTCGCTCGCCTCAAATCCCCAATCACTCATCGGCTGTGATGGTAATCCAGGTTTCGGGTTTGCAAAACACGGAGGCGATATGTAACATGAGACAATGAGGGTAACTGAGCAGCCAGAGAGCGCGAGAGCGTTCAAATCCAATCTGGGGTCTGGTGGGAAACATTCTGTAAGCCCGAGTCACAATATAACGTCATGATATCATGCTTGAGATCCTGTTCAAATGCTATGAGAAAATATCAACACTCCAGAAAGCAACGAAAGTGAAAGAAAACACGTCTTTCGAGTTGTTTTGTTGACGATGTTCACTCGTTTACCTTTTGGACGGTGAACGTCCGTATGACGTATTCAGCCAGCGGTTCCGTCTCTATCAGGGTCACCTTAATGTCTCCGTACACCTCCGTCTCATCTGGCCAGTAACGCACACACTTCACCTGGAAAAAGACGATTTACATTCCTGCTGTGTAGTTAAATATGTATTACATGCTGGTCATTATCTCCAAATGAGCATTAACAGAGTGGGATGAAGCAGAGGTCAAGATGAGCGCCATGAATGATACAATAGCTGAATAATATCGGGATTTGTATTGCTTCTCCTGCATAATGGAGAGGGCATAAATTATTTCACATGTTAAAGCTAATGATTTAAAATCACTCGATAATACTGCAGAGTAATTTATAAACTTTCACTGAAGAACAGCCAGGATACAGTACTGAGGGGCCGGATGTGTAAACCACTTGACTACACATCTGGACACAGATGTCCATCACCTTTTCCTTTGGCACAACACTTCCCTCAACTATTTACTTATCAAACATCTGAAAACAAATCTAAAACTGTAATGAAGATTATACAAAATATAACAAAGCTTGACACCAAAGATATTAACGTCGTCTTGTACTTCTTCAAACACACACACACACACACACACACACACACACACACACACACACACGTTAAGAGATATACTGATTTACACAAGCAGGTCACATGCACACAGGTGTATGTATGTATAAACACACAATCCAACGTCACGTAAAAATACGTCAGCACTGAGAGCGCGGACATACACAAACGCACACATGAAAAGTACACACATGAACAGAGAAACACACGTGCGCTCGCACACACACACACACGCGCACACACGCACAAACTCACACACTATCAATCCCAGATAGTGGTTCGGGAGTTTGAGGTAATGGGGTCTTAAATTTGTCAGGGGGATTTTATACGGCGGTTTAGATTTAGGAGGTTGTGGTAATAGCCTCCAAGCCCGAAAGGACGGCATTTACCAGGTGGCTTCTACACACACACACACACACACACACACACACTCGCGTAGAGGCACACATACACATCTGCACAAATGTAGAATTGCACATAAAGTGTCCCTGCACACACTCATCACGTCAGTTTAATTACCTTGTGTGGCGATGTAATGTCTGGGTCTGTGGTACCCCTGTGAGACAGAAAATAAAAAAAAAAGTCAAACATAAAAAACTCTCCAGGATTTCATCATCTCCATCTTTCACCCCATTTTTTCCTCCAAAAATGTCCTCATTTTCTTGCTCCCTTTCCCGTTTCCTCACTTCCTTTTTATTCCTTTCCTTCCCCTGCATCCTTTAACCTCCCTCCCATATAAGATATCCACATTCTGTGTCTGTCCCGATGGGTAAAATATTAAAATTGCAAATCAAAAATTGACACATGAACTCCTTCTAACCAACTGTCAACCTCTCCTTCAACGTCTCCTGATCCCTTTATCAAAACTTGTTACTTTCCTTCTTCGTTTTAACGCATCAGTCTGTCTTAATTTCACTTCTAACTCTGTGTCATATTACTTTCATTTGATCAGTTTCTCCATCTCTCCCTCCTTCTTCAATCATTCTTCTTCATTTCTGACATCCATTTTTTTTTTTTTACTTTACCTTTCATCAATTTCTGCTTCCATTTCTGTCCACCTTCCTGTTTCTCATTCTCTCCATTCCTCAAATCCAATCCGTCAGTTTATCTCCTTCTCCGTCCCCCTCCCATCTCTCTTTTCTCTCTTTTAATTTGTCCCGTCTCCCTCTCCGCTCCCCACAGAAACATAACTCAAGGTCGTTTCCCGAATAAACATCAAATTAAATAATAGAGGGGATCTTAATTTTCTCTCCTAGGGAGCGATGAAAAGCGACGACTCTCAAACCAATGATTATCCCCTCCTGTCCCTGCACAGCCGTCCTCACCCCCAAACACCTCCCGATGAGACAGATAACCTTGCTGAGATAAAAACATTCATCACTTTCATATTGTCATTAAAACCAGGCTATAACTATGACTTTATCTCCACTGAGGGGGATGTATTGTTTCGGTTTCTGTTTTCCAATTCCCTCCCTTTCTTCTCATTTTAGAGAAGAAGAAAAAACAAAAACTTGTCTGTGGAGTCTGATTGAAAATAAACAATTTGTACCAAATTCATTACAACAGTCAGCTGTAAGCGAGAGATTACATCAATGAGCGAAGCACAACGCCCTGAGGGCAGAGAGGAGAGGAGAGGAGGAAAAACACTAACGGATGGATGGAAGGATACGTAAAGGGATGGGGGACGATGAAGGAAGCAGCGGGAAGCAGTTAGGGACAAATGATATTGAAGAAGAGATGAGTAAACGATGAAAAAGGAATAGATAGAATAAAGAATTCTAATAATGAACTCTCGTACTGATGATTGTACCAACATCCAGATAATTGTTTTCTGAAAGAAAGAGATGAGACTTCGTTCGCTGTGTGAACCTCGGCTAATACCCTGAATGTGTGTGTGCTTTTCTGTTTGATGATATATTTATAAGACGAACCCCGGGAGACTTTATATAGGCAGTTTGTTTCAGATTTGATTTGATGTTTGCAGTGTGTATTTTTTCTCTTCTTCTGGTTTTCTTGTTAAGCGCGTTTCCTGTAAATAAACGTCCACCTGTTCGACCTTCAGCAAAGCGTCACCTCATTCTTCGCAATAGACCCTCTTCAGTGCTTTACTCAAAGGCACTTCGACGGACATCATTACGGGCGAAG
Organism: Spondyliosoma cantharus; assembly: GCA_900302685.1. Taxonomy (NCBI): domain Eukaryota; kingdom Metazoa; phylum Chordata; class Actinopteri; order Spariformes; family Sparidae; genus Spondyliosoma; species Spondyliosoma cantharus. The sequence continues at coordinate 6,709 of OMLP01040714.1, read as the reverse complement.
GTTCTCTATTGAGGAGCTCACATATGTGTCTTTTAAATATTTGTGAATATGTCTCTGGTATCAGTCTGATCGTATTTACTTTCTGACGACCGGTTTGAATTTTAGATATCCGTCTGTTGTTCTCACCTCCGTCGGCTGTCGGAGGGTCGAGACTTTGTTCGCATTTGTGCGCGTCACATCATGTTTACATCTCATGTTTGTGAGCTGACTTTCATATTGGGAGGTGGAGGAGTGGAGCTGGTGTAGCTACAGCAGGCTGAGAAAACAATGTGTGGATGTGTGAAACCACTGGAGGGATCACGGCGTCTCAACATTTGTGCGATGCAACTGGTTAATATCAATATTAGGTTTAAGTAAGGCTGCTATGGGGTTTGAGTTAGAGGTAAAGCAGGAAGTTGCGATGATTAGAGTTAGGGAGGTCAGGGGAATAATATCCATCACAAGAATTCAGAGAACACATTTGCGTGCGTCTGTGTGTGTAAACACTCACGTCAATATAGTTGGCGTTGATGTAGTCGGAGTGGGGGTCTCCGTCCAGCAGCTGCAGTCGGACTCTGGTGTGGTCGTCTGTGGGGTCAGATAGCACAAAAATACAACAGGCCTAAAGTTACATTTACCCACAGATCGAAGCAGCTAACTGACTGGACAGGGAACTGACTAGCTGACAGCGCGCCGGGTGATGACACTGTCTGAACCAGGATGACGACAGCACTGGCCGATGCTTCAAATGATTAAAATGACGGATGTTTGCCATCCAAACAACCGGCGGTCGTTCAAACTATGACTGTCCTCTTTCAGTAGCAATGAAAACTCTCACACTGACACTGGAGACCATCGATCGAGCCTCGTCTCGTAGCAACTGTGGTTTATTTCACCGACGAAAAACTTTCACAAACATGCATGGTTTGGTTCTGTATGCTTTAAACCGCCACTTTATTTTGAGCATTGGTTTAATTTGGTTCATTTGGCTTCAGTGCAGGGCCGCTGAGTTGAAAGGGCTTGACAGAAGCAAAAGCACAGAAGCAAAAAAAAAATGTACAAGACTCCACAATGCAGATTTCTATCAGATAGTACTCGGGTAAGTCAGGCTGACGGGACAAACACAGTTTCAATTATGAGCTGCCTCTATCAGCAAACACTAGTTTGTTTACTGCCAAACTATCCACAACGGATGGTGTTCTCGAGTGCGATGACCAGTAGAAAATCTTTGATTAATCTCTCTTATTTTCTTCCGGTTACTCTTGAATACTTGAAACCCTGTGAGTCGTTTTTTGCTGGCGACTGGTTGGAGGCTCACTAGAAACACAACAATGCGCTCCACTCTACCTTGAAGCCGTCCATTCCACTCAGTTATCAAATCTGAACAAATCAACACGGCTCAAAAAGGCGTTCTTTCCTTATGCCTGATTGCACCTGTTTTTTTCTAGCTGCTAACTATAAATAAAGTGCTGTGGAGAGAAAGTAAGACCAAAAACTGAAACGAGGGAATCAAGCTTTATTCTAATAAATGTGATCACGGAAGGATTCAGCCCCATGAAAAGATAGAATCAGTGGGCAGCCGACTGCTGGCTGCAGGAGACTGTTGATCATTTAAAAAACTAAATATTGCAGTTTTGACCATATTTAGCATTTGAAGATTCTCCAAGAAAGAAAGAAACACAAAAATACCAATGTAGGCACTGTCTTTCTATTGTAGATGAAAATATCAAGAGTGTTCAGAAACATTCTGTTTATGTTTCTACATTTAAAAAGCTGACGAAAAACGTCAGATTTTTATCTACATTACATAATCTGAATACTTGTATCATTTATTATTGTCTATTGACTTACAAAACCTTCTATTTTAGGTGGTGCAGATTTCAGGGATGTGAAGCATTTGAAGATGCTCATCAGAATAATCGCAAACACTGTTGTAGGCAACTAGAGTATTTCTTTTGTTCAAGGGGTTACGTGATTCAACCAATGCAGAGGAGTGTTTCATACATTTGTCATTCTAAAAAAAAAGTAATTTCTAAATTGTTTCTTTGTTGAGAATCTATTGCCAGGAAGGACCGGCTGTATATTATTGTTGCAGACACATGCGGCGACAGAAGTTTGTGAACAGAGAGGCTCAAAAACTACAGAAACTCAAAAAAGCACCAACACATTCTGCATTGCAGGGCTCGTGTCGGTTAACTGACAAGTAAGACGACTAAACTTATTTCACCATTATAATAAATTCACACAATTGCATGCAACCACTGTAAAACAAAGCACAATACAAGTACTGTATATGACTGCTTTAACTCTCAGATTATGTCTTTGGGTCACTCACATCAGCACGACCACGGCTCACTTATGTGAGTCATTGTCAAAAAGTACATGTAACTAAAACCAAATCTGCCCTTTTTCCCTTTCCTATTTGAATGCCAATTATTTTGTTCTGTGCTCTAATAGCCATCCATAGTATTAGGACACATATGGGGGTATTACTGCTAATGGCGGGCGGTGATTTTGTTCAGTCGTAACGTGGCAACAGCAGGTAATTGCAGCTGAAGCGGACATGATTTAGTCTGATTACCTCTATTTTTCTCTCTCACCGTCATCTTCTTCCTTCTTGCGTTGATATGCTTCAGTTCAACCCTCTTATTTTCTCTCTCTGAGACATGTGACCACATTATAGTGATACTATTGCTAGAAAAAATAAAAATAAAAAAGGAAATAACTGGTTCTTTAATATTCTTAGGTTTGGGGGGGGAAAAAAGGGAGAATTAAGTCAACAGGAGATAGGAGGTCAGAGCAAAACAGAAGTGGTGGAGCAGAAATTGGCAAGTACAAGGTGGGGCGAAGAAGAAAGAGAATAGAGGCTGGGAGAAAAGGGGGATGGGGAGAAGAAAAACTGTCAACAGAGAGGGGAAATGAAAAAAGGGATCACCTCTGCGTTTCTTTGAAGTCATTGAAATGCTAATGCATTTGACTTTACTGACTGATGCAAAGCTAAAGCGGGTTGGAGTGCTTAAAGCGAGCGCACAGCGAGCTGGCTACAGTTAGCCTGCAAGCTAGTGGCTTAGTTAGCTGCAGGGAAGACTTCTGAACTGTGAGAACATTTTTTTTGATCAAACACTTCAGGTGTTTTTGCTTTGGAAGAATTTTACCTCCAGAAATGTGCGAGTTCGAGGTCGGTTCAAAAGGTAATTGTACCCCGAAAAGGTGTTTGTGTGCAACGATGCAAAGTGCAAGGCTGACGGCTTCATATTTACAACAAAGCTGAAAAAAATAAATTAAAAAAATCACTTCGCTCATCCAACTGAAAACGTAACTGTGCCTTGAAAGAAGAGCTTCTATGTGAGCAGATCTACTGTGGGGTCGATGACTCATACTGTCAATTGTAACCAAATTTCCCCTGTGTTTATTGTCGAGGCTTGGGGGCAATCATTTTGTCACATAGGCGTTAACATCTTTTGTTTTTTGGTGGATATCTTAGAATAGATGTGTGAATTTTCTATTCATGGCTGGCATCAAATGAGGCTTCCTGCGGAGTAAAAATAATCAGAAGTAGGAGAAAATTGCACAGAAGCTTACTTTGTCTTGCTTAATGGAGTCCGTTTGCAGATTGCGTTCTCACAAAATTAATCTCACATTTTTGAAAGACAGAAAAAAAACACTGTATTTTCCACATTTTGGCTGAACATAACTAACTTATCTCAGGGTTGTGCTATGGCGTAGTGTAAGACAAGCGGTTCAAAAAGAACAGCATGCGACAAGCGTTGGAGACTTCTTTTACTTAATATTAAAGATGTCTATGAGGTTCTGTGAGATGCTTCGGCCTCCACCTCGTGATGCTGAAGTGTGTCTCCTGCCTCTCCTCTTGAATCAGGAAATATCATCAGCTATTTGGTCAAAAATTTGGGGATAGTGTGACATATATCTCGTCAAAGCTTCCAAGCGTCTTCCCTCTGAGGTCTGCATCTAATGTTTTGGTTGCTAACTCGCTAGCTAGCTGGTTAACATTACATTGTTATTGCTGATTTATGCACGACAGCGCCATAGTAGGATGTATTTCAATGTTGCTTTCCAGTCTTTAATGGCATATGAAGCCCCGAAATTTAAGTCCAGCAGCAAAGTCGCCCCTCGAGTTACTGCTCCGCTAATATCAGTGTACATTGGCAGGTCATGTTAACCTATAAAACAAACACTAGTGGTCAGATGTTGTTTTATTTTATTTGATGACTTGAATGATAGCATGACGTTGTGAACGAATGGAGAACGTCCATCCTTAGACGGCATATCGGATGTTACTCATCGTGCCCGTTCACGTAAACGTCATCGGCGGAGGGTTTTCAAATTTCGTGGGGGAGATTTCAACCCCTCGCACTTGTGACTCTGTTCTGAGGGGCACTTGGAAAAAAAAAAATCGGATAGAGCCTTGAAATTACCCAAGGAAAGTATTAAATCCCACCAAGTATGAGACGCAAAACCTGCGATGAAGGTGTCGTAGTAAATCACTTACTGGTGTATCTGGCAGACGCATCTTCACACCCTCACTTTCTGCTTCTTTTTTTATGAACACAACACGCTCCACTGGCACTGAATAATATCACTGAACATAAGTTTCAGGGAAATATAGAGTCTTGCGACAAATCCCCTCCTTGATTATCATTTCCAGGATCACCTTGAGGAGAATTATTTGTACGGCTTCTATCAGAGTCATTTTCGAGCTCTGGCTGAGCGGCAACAATGATGGCAGCATGACTCCACTCTGCTGGTACAAGATACTGTCATCAGCTATCAGCTCACCCACACTCTTACTCACAGAGAGCATCTCTCTCTCTCTCTCTCTCTCTCTCTCTCTCTCAGACACACACACACACACACACACACGTAAAAACAAACACAACAGGGGGTAGTCTGTCGGCACTCTGCTTTTTCTCTCCTTCTTTTGACTTCCACCACTTCTCCGTCTCCTCCTCTTCCTCTGTTTCATCTGCCTCTTCCTCCATCTCTTTTCTTTCCTCCTTTTCTCGGCTGATTCCCCTCCCTCCTCCTTCAGTTCCCTCCCTCCCCTTGTCTCCCTTCATTTACCTTTTTTCCCTCCTGCTCTCCCTCTCTCTCTTGCCCCATACTGTCTCGCTCCTCCAGACAGCAGTAATTACGAAGGGCTAGTGTCAGGCTGTCATAACACGAGAGCCACTGATATGAGGCTAGCGGGAGGGAGGGGCCTTTTCCTCTCCTCTCTGCCCAGGGAGGGGAGCTTCTAATTGGGCTAAGATGGCAGGAGGTACTGGCTTGCAAACACTGCAGATCTGGACACAGGCCACAGGTTTGAAGAGGCTGACAGAGCGTGTGTGTGTGTGTGTGTGTGTGTGTCAGTGGTGGAAGAAGTATTCAGCCCTTTTACTTCAGTAAGCTACTAATACTACAATATGTAATATGTTTACGTATTATAACTTGTAGTAGAATGCAGTAAATTATATCTGATGTTTTTGGAATAATTTTTCTGTTAATCTGTATTTTGCATTTTAACAATGTAGATGTTTAAGGTTGAGCTCATTTTAACTACAGTAATCCACAGAACGGCATCATATTCTTTCAGTCAATACTAACTGTGAACCACACATCTTGAAGAAGTTCACATTTTATGTAACTATGCACGTTCAAGGTAATCCAGGAAGGTTTTAAACATTGTATCTTGTAACTTAAAAGGTCCAATTTGTAAGAAAGTTGGTATCTGAGTCTTCCCAACTCGGCTAACTTCCCAATGTCCAGTTAACGGAGTAAAAACTACAATATTTGTCTCTGAGATGAAGTGAAGTAGACTCAAGAAATACTCAAGACAAGTCTGAGCGTACTTGAATTCGTAAGTATGCGCGTGAACAAGTTTAAGAAGTGAAGTTTAAGAACGATTTTGGCGACTGACCACAAACTGAAACACACTTCGGACCACTTGAGAGCAAATTGAGCATGATTTTACAAATCCAGTTATCACCTCAGATATACTAAATCCTGTCATAATACACCTTATGGGTGTCACAGATTTTAATGAGGAAGTTTTGGCCATCCTGTCCAAATGGAAAACAAAGTGACACAGCTTGGTTAGTAAGCTACAGCCACACTTCAAGAGAATTATTCAGTGCGCTCGAGGACGATGAGCTGACCGGTACAGGAGGTAACAGCTACGGCTCAGCAATGTTTCAGAGATCTGTTATTGATTTCATCAAGACGAGGGTTTACTTGTGGGGGACACACTGAACCGAACCGATAACCTTGCCAGAGATCCTTTATTGATTTGTCTGGGATGAGGGTTTACTTTGAGAAACCAAACTTTGTAAACAAACTCATTTTTTCAGTATGTTTTGGGTTTTTGGTGATTTATGTTTACCTCTGGAATCTTTATTTTTTTGGCGAATATTATTTGAACTTGCCGAACGTCAAACTGCAAAAAAAACCCCAAAAAAACCACCAGGATAAAGTCAAGCTGAAAAAGTACCCAAATCTCATTTTGAAAAAGATTTATAAAATGTAAATGACAGTTGTCAGGGTATAAAACAAATGATCTGTTGATCTTTAAACATCCAGATGCCAACAGATTCTAAAAGTGCTAAAAGAAACAATTAAATCTGCGTCAATTGGTGACCTCAAAATTGAAAGTCAAATCCAGTCGTGGATTTGGATAATTGTGACACCCTGAGAATACTTTATATGAACTGACTACTAAAAATCCAGTCGTTAC
>OMLP01040709.1:13427-26313 GCA_900302685.1 Spondyliosoma cantharus | reverse complement strand
AGGCATGGAAGGGGGCTAACTCTGGAAAAGTGGCTGTGATGCAGTCTGTAGTGTTTAAATAATTGTATTCTGGAAGTGAAAGAAGATGAGCACAACTTACACTTCCAAATCATAATAGAGCCAGCAACCTGAAAGGCAAGTAAAAAGAAATGTCAGCAGTATGCAAAATGCTTTTTTTTTTTTAAAAGTTTAAGCCTTCATCAAAAACATTCCAATCAGATTCCTTATGCTTACAACTGAGTACAAATTCCTGACATCAGGTTACAAAAATATGACTATGAAATACAACAAACACAGTTTGAAATCTGTTGAAAAAAATGCGTGTGCCCCCCAAGAATGTGTTAAACAGGTTCTCTATAGATAAAGTAAATGTAAATGTAATATTTTTAGACTTTTAAGGACAAATCTTGAATGAAAGTATGGATTATTTTTTGAACAAAGGCAAGGCAGGCAAGTCTGTTTCATCATGTCATCACAGTCCTGCGCCACTACTGAAAGCATAAACCGAAATTATTTACTGTAAACTTGGCTAGTGACCTTCTTTTTTTTCAGCAAAACACAAACTTTACCCACGTTTGAGAGTTGATTTAGTGAGGCGAGGTTGAGGTAGCTTGCTATCCTTTAGCCGAAGCTTCCATATCGTGTTGAATTTCAGCACATGCCGCGCTGCAACTTCAGGTTGACAGAGTGACAGCCGCCTTCTGGTTTTGGTTCTGCAGTTTTTCGATGACGTTCACGTCGCGTAATTACGTCACTTCATAACGTTCCCATGGCAACAGGGGAAATGGCTGCTCTCGTGTGAAGTAAACGCAACATTTTTCAACTTTCTGCTAAGATATATGTGACTTTTTTGCAACGAAAATGCGGGGATTATGAAATGATGCAAGCCCCACATATTTTGCGCGGAAATCGGCAATTTATGCGGCGAAAGTGCGGCGTATTTGAAAAAAAACGCATAAATATGCGGACTTTGGCTGATTATGCATTGAATTATGCGATCGCATAATCGTGTTTGTCTGGAGGGACTGAGTCAGTATTTTGTGACTTTGCAATCATGTTTTTTTTTTTTTTTTATGTATAGAGACACATTACAGTGATACGTGGGGATGACCTCCCCAAATCCACAAAAAGCAGCGACCTGTCAGAGAGGGTTTCAGTTATGAGCAACATACGAGGCAAACTGCTGTTTGCTTAGTGAAAGTTACAGTTTCACTCATATGTCGACTCATCAGCTACTGTTCATTCACTTTGGTGGTATCGTTGCACGTCTACACGCAAAATGACGAGGTCCCACCGAGATTTGAACTCGGATCGCTGGATTCAAAGTCCAGAGTGCTAACCATTACACCATGGGACCGGATGGTACCGCCTTGATGAGACGTCAGTTTATGAAACCTAGGTGAACCTCACGCACGGCTTCTTATTTTCATATATAGCTACATATACACGTGAGTATACCTGCGTTTCAAACCTATTAATGACCTTTAAGTGAGCTGGGATACGACAACATCACGCTAGCTCTTAAGGTTACACTGGAATTAGCTTGCTAGCTGACGTCTGCTAATCTGAGTTTAGTTTAGCTGACAACCGTGCTTTTGCTCCGAAGACCCGTTCTGGTGCTACCGTCAAGCACCTAACTCAAAGTGGAAGATTAAATTACTCATCGTACGGTCATACACGCCACTGATTTCTTTAGACTGGAAACGACGCAAAATACAACAACATAGCATAAAAACACGACCAGATAGTGTACTCCCGCTCAACTTGTGTGTTCGTTAGTAAAAACCAGGAACGTTGGGTATACTGGAGCAGTCTCTTCTCGCGTTATTTCACCGTTTGGCCAAACCACTGTGGTTGAGGCCTTTATGCCTTCAGCCTGCTCTCTCTCTCTTACATACATTGCACGTATGTAGCCTACTCATTTGGGATTTAAGGTTGTCAAGACACTTCTAGCCATCTATAGGTTGTAACGGGGTGTGACCTATCTTGATACCTGTGTATCTTTGATTATAGCTACAGGCAACCACACAGGCCCAGACGAGGCCTTTAAACTGTATGAGGTTTATGAATATCAGTGTAATCATAATATGATTATAGTTATTATCACTATGATTATAATATGGCATGTACATTCAACAAGGATACGCGTGTTAATGTTAAGATAGTGGTTGTGTGGTCATTGCTCAGTTGTAGTAGCTAAAACTGCCACATGGGGGCAGCAGAGCATCTACCTACCTATCTATCTATCTATCTATCTAGCTATCTATCTATCTATCTATCTATCTATCTATCTATCTGGGTTGCAGAATGTAGTGAGGGATTTCCAGCCTTATGAGCTTGTTGGCCACTGCTGGTTACAAGGTCATATTTTCTAGCCTGCTTGAATCAATGCGAAGATAAATCTTTACTTGAGCGCTGTCTCTACACCCAGGAATACTGGTTACATGATGTTTAACATACCTGCACTCCAACTCCAACTTTCTCTATATGGAGAGGATTATAATAACTCTAATAATAATACGTTTATAATCATTATTATAATACGTTTCATTAAATCTCATACTTTGAATTGATAAAAAAAATCACATTACCAGGCTTTCTGATCCTCTGCATTACAGTTAAAGAGGCTTGATTGTTTGTAATGGCTCAGTCTCTCTCTCTATCTCTCTCTACAGCTCCATCCACCCATAGCTCAACAGAAAGAGTGCTGAGAGGATACGTTTACCCGATGCCCCACAGCTTAGTCTATACCAACAGCTTAATGCACACACACTCCATGTCATCACAATCCCTAACACGTGAGCGACCCACTCCCATGACCCGCTGCTCCTTTAGTCCCGTTTAAGACCAGTATACACACACACACACACACACACACACACACAGACAGAGATGGTTAGACAGAAACACACACAGACACACATTTGACCTGTGAAGAAGGATTGGTGGTAAATCAATGCGGCGCCGGACTTTGGATGCATGAATATGACTGAGATCAATAGGACGCAAGGCTGTCTGATTATACAGAGTGTCACTGCTGCCGCTTCAACCTATACCTCATGCGCTGGAAGTAGGTCAACCACACGGAGAGGAATTAATATTGTATGACTATTTGTCCTCAGTCTCCCCGCTATGTGATTTATAATTTCTCACAGCGATCCTAAACAATCAGTCTGGTATCAGGTGAGGTCAATAGCGGATCCTTTTACCTTTGACGAAAAAAGGAAATATTTGAATCGCTGCGATACAAACAGAATGATGAAAGGCCACATGGCGAGGAATGAAAAATGCAACGTTTTTTCTCACTTTCATAACCAAATTGGTTGTATGACGCGTTGAGGAGAGAAAAATTGTGAATCAATGTGAATTGACCACAAAGGTGCACACATAATGCATGCTGTGAGTCACGCACAGCATGCAGAAGGGTCTCTGCACTTTCCTCCCCCCTGTAATCTCAGTCGGTCAGCTAAATCCTGTTTTAGAGATAATCTCAACTTTTGCATAATTGGAGTTGGTCAACAACCAGACCCAGTGAGATAAAATGGATTAGTGTGTGACAGTACCTGCCACTAACTGTGACATGTTGAGAAGCATACAGACGTTACCTCATGACCTCTTTATTCCTTTTTAGGGTTAGGGTTTGTTTTTTGGTTCGGTTTGTGTTGGTGGATACAGAATTTTGTACCATTTCTTGTTCATACTTTATTTGCACATAGTAGATGTTCATGATCTAGCTAACTTCTTTATTTAAGTAATTCATCTATACAGCGTCTGTTCTCCCTCTGCTGCTGTGACACTTATCAATAACGTTTATCTTATCCAGTGTTGTCCCTTGTTGGCTCAGGTTTAGTTCTACAGAGGGTTCCTCGAACCTGACCTGGGTGCAGTCCAAACAAGCGGGTGGTCAGTGTGTCACTGGGACTCAGCAGGTTTCCCTTTGGTCCAGTTTAAGAGTCTGTCAACTTAAATTAGTGTAAAAGTGTGAAATGAAGAGAGCTTCTTTTGAGGAGACCCAAAACACTTCCAAATGTAACTAGACATTTGATAACCACCAGATTAATGTAGATTAAACACATTGACAGATATCTGTGGTATCACATATAGTGTACAGAAACTCAACTGAAAATAACAGCGCCAGTGAAACACACTGTGAAAAATGCATGAGTGAAAAATAAATCAAAGTTAAATTTAGAGCATACTCTAAATATAGTCCTTACTGGCATGGCTCTTGCGCGGCCGAGGACAGGAAGGCTCTGCAGCAGGTGATTAAAACTGCAGTGAAAATCACTGGTACCATCTGCAGAGCATCGGGGATATTGGTAAAGTGGCCTATCATGAGAAATGGATACAGCGTTGGAGCACTGTTTTGTATAAAAACCACTCAGTGGCTCACAAAGCCCAAAGAAGTTTGACTTCCTGGACATAATTTCCTAGGATCCCCCCGCATTAGAGACATCCGGTTTACCCCACGGCTAACTTGAATAGCGATACAATTATTTAAGAGCCAAAAGGATACCAAAAGAATAAAACGCCCACCCCAACCACAGTCTGTTCGCCCTGCTGCCACAGAAGTATCTTCTGCCATACCTCCAGACTACAGAGAAGCTTCTTTCCCCAGGCTGCGAGTCTCGTTTACTCAGCCCCCACACTCCATCATGCAATAGTTCTTCTTGTGCAGCTTAAAGGGACTACAACTGGCATTCTCCCGAACAACCCTTGAGCACTGAGCATGACAAAAGGAGGAGAGTTGAATGTAAGATTGCATCCCAAAGATGTGTAAGAACGTTCAGCTTTGATTCCCCACTTTAAGCAATCAAAAGCGGCAATTAAGAAATATGTACGACCGATTCAGAGCGAGAAAGTCATCGAGTGCATGCTTTAAAAAAGAAATGCTGATCATTTATAAAAATCCTTTTAGTCACACTGCAGACGGGAACATTAAGATAATAACGCCAGCCTGACCACTGCTACTTGAGACAATTACTGTGAAAGGTGAACAAAAGGAAAGCCAACAAAGGAAGCGTCATTTTGACAGCTGCAATTGGATTTTTAATGCTTGTTAAATTAATTATGGAGCGGTGGGGGTGACATAGTTATCACTTTGGTTGCACTTGGTTCCAACATCTTTTCAGTTTTGTGATGTGAGTGGAAGTAAATGGTAAACTAATTCCGCCTACAGACATGCTAGCAGTTCTTTTAGGCTGTAGGCTACACAGGCAGAGTTGTGTTTGGAGCTAAATGCTAACTTAGCCGTCTCACACGCTCATGATGACAATCCTACCGCGCAGATGTTCAGCAGATGGGTTGTTTTTAATGTTCACCGTCTAAATTTGGTATATTAACTCCTGTGTGAAGCCAATGATCAGTAGATCAGTTTAAAGGAAGTGATTATTTTAAGGCCGAACAATGATCTTTTCCTTACCACATAGTTCTGGTGCCATCTGATGAGTCTTGGCTTCAAAGCACCTTCCTGCTGTTAATATGACCGTGTAACTTATCTGAGTATTGGTGTAAATGCCCCATCCCATAGGACTGTAGGTTTCATTTTCATGGCACTTCCGCACACCACCCTCCTAGATTGCAATCATTAAAATTCATCAACAAAATGTTGGTACAGAGACCATCGTCAGGTTCACCTGAAACCTTTCACACCAAAATGCTGGTATTAAATTTCCTTGATTGCTACTGAAGACGGCGTTCAGGAGTTTTTTGTCATGATCTGGTCGATCTCCGGTCTTCTCCCACACGGCTGTCGATCCACAGGTGCGCAAAAAGCTCTCCTCTCTGATTTTAACAGTCTCAAGCTTCCTTCTTTTTATTTTTACCTCCTGCAAAGCTGTAACTGTGCAAATACTACAATTTCCTCCCGGTGAACAAGAGAACAGCGGCTCTACCTTCCCCCTAACGTCACAGGCTTTAACCAGCAGAAGCGTCTTGCTGTGGTGCGCCTAGCTTGTTTTCAACTGGATGAGACTGACAGGAGGTGGTTCCTGAGTTAACCGCTGAGGATGTTTGTTGTTGGTTGAAACATTTATTTTGGAGATGAAACTGGACCCAGGGTGTATTGGTAACTTTAGCTTTAGCTTGTTTTACTTACCCCTGCAGCCTTTTCTCAGACCGCGGCTGTGCCCAAACGCTTGCTTCAATATGACTCACGCTAGATATGCTTTTTAGAAACTGTGTGCGATATCAGCAACAGGCTATCGAAGTGCCAGGGGTCAGAACACAGACACATCTGCTGCGCACAGGGTGAAGATTAGGTTTGGATTCAAGTTAAATGAAAGGCTTGATTGACCTCGGGAGCAACTGGTGCTTGTGAAGTATGTCCAATGTGCATTTTATCCACCAACCTCTGATGTTAGCCAAGCTCTGAAAATGTGTAGCCACAGGTGTTCAAGAGATAATGAGGCAGTGTGCAATGACAATGACTCACACATGGATAATGTTTTATGGGTCAATCAGCTGTCATCTTGTTTTGTTTTAGCAGTGATTTGAAGTTTTAAGTGAAACCACTCTAACTCTAACTCGCAGATGGATTGGAACTGCTTAGCAAAAGAAGCTAAGGTAAAATGGTGAACATAGTCAACATTGGGTCGAAAGCAACACGCACAACCCTTGCTTTACCTTTTGTTGTGGTACACAGAATCAAATCCCCCCCGAAATCCAATCTTAATATAAAAGAGTCATTCACGCACTCACTTCACCTCTGCATTGTTTAGTCTATTTAAAACAGTTGAGTTTTATCGATGATCGAAGGTCTCTCCCATTGTCTTTTTCATTGGAATTGAACACGGTCAACATTACCTGCTAGTTAAACATCAGCATTTCAGCATTGTAATATTGAGAATGTCACCTCGCTTGGTTAGCATTCGGGTCAAACCGCTCTGCTTTGGTTAATTGCAGCCCAATCGCCAGAATCAATGTACATTTCTGCAAACCATGAATAAGTTGAAATTTCACATTTCTTTATGTTGCAATCTTTCTTTAGGCTCAATTTTCTGTTTGATGTTGTGACTAAGGCTGTGCTAATGATCTGGTTAGGTTTAGGCACAAAAACTACTCGGTTAGGGTTAGGAAAAAAAAATCACATTTTGGCTCAAAACACAAACTTGGCTGGAGATGTGCCGACGTCTCTTCAAAAATGTTTTTTTGTCAACACAAACATGGCTAGAATTTGTACCAGGTTCTCCTTAGAAATATCCAGTGGTTTCACACATGAACTGCGGTCACTAGCCTCGGTGCCTTGCATCCACTACCACCCCCTTCACCTTCACCATCACCATCATCATGTAATGCGTATGTGAAATGACACGTTTTGTAGAAATGTCAATATGGCACGATGCCGTACGGCAGGTAAAACGTGAGCGTATCGGTTATTTACCATATACGTAACCGGCCAACATTTGATCCTGTCGACTGGGCTGAATGCTTCACAGTAGTGCTAACTTGGCTGTAGACACATGATCTCTTTTCAGTTTTGTTTTCATCTTTTTACTATTCTCAACAATGTCAAAAGGTGATATTTTTTATAGTTTTTATCAGTCATATCAATATCACAACCCAAATGCCAGAATCAATGTTAGCTACGTATGTGTCTGCACAATCACAGATATGTTAAAACTTAACATTTCTTTATGTTTAAACTTTCTGTTTCTTATGGTTCAATTTTCTGTTTCTCTGTCGTCACAATGCTGTGATTTTGGTCTTCTTAGGTCTAAGGTTAAGGCACGAAAAAATCGGTTAGGGTTGGGAAAACATCATGGTTTGGATTTCAATAGCCTTCCTGTTTCGGTCGCGGCAAAAATGCCTGGAGGTGTCCCCAGGTGTCCTTAAAAAAAACACCCGGTTTTGTCTGCACAATTACGACAGGAGATGGACAGCCCTCCTGCGACAAAACAGCTGCCTTTGGTCGCCACAAGAATCGCTGGAAACCTCCCCACAGAGTCAAACCGCTGTCGACCACCTTTGCAGCCTTGTGCTGATAAGTATATAATGTGGACGTGACACGCCACGTATGGTACAACCTTGGACGTGTCTGTGGTTTACAGAAATTAACATTATTCTAACATTAACAGGCCGACTAATCTAACTGATAAGATTAGTCGGCCTTTTGAAAAGCCTTTTCGACACAGACACACTACGGTGTGATCACACTGTAGAGTCTACCCACGTGAGCACTCCACTATCAAGGGGTTCTGCTATGAGGCAACAATCCTGAGGACTAATTTCCCAGCCCTGTGGTGAACCCTTGTTGTTGTCGCCACGGTGTTTCATTCATGTTATTGCGCTGTCCTCCTGCTGTGTCTCGTCTTGGCTGTACATAGTGGCCTGGCTGTGACTGTGACCTGACATGCTCTGGTTGGATCGTGCAACCTGACTTCAACCTGGCAGGAAGGCAGAGACTGTTTATGTAACACGCACAGCCTCAGATTAGCACCTTTGGACCCGCGCTCCCCTTCTCAGCCTCGCTCTTATAATCTCTTGATCTCATTTTGACGCCTCTCTCACTCCCTCTCATTTACTGGGCAGGACGTCTCACGACGGCCAATGTTTTTTCTCTCGCCTGCTGTCGTGCATGTCTTTCCTCCCACTCTCATGCCGTCCTGTGATGTAAAATCCTGTATATGTGTCTTTAAGGGCACAGTACAGTATAGTGCACGAGCTGTCGTTCCTTTCCCCTGCTTCCCCCGGGGCAGCGACTGGCCTTTTTCCCCTCGGAGTCTCCGCTTCTCCTTCTCCGCCCCTCCTCCTCATTCTTTGTTCCTTCCATCACCTCGCCCCCCTGCCTTCCTCTCCCTTCACTCTTTTGGCATGCAATGTTCCTTCATTGCGCTTCTGTCACATGTGATCTAGTCACTCACAGTCCTGGCTTCACACCCACTTGGCTGCGGAGACAGTCACCTTGTTCGACCTATACAGAGGAGAAGCAATGTCAAACAAAAGACAGTCAACCGTCAGCTCTGGGTGGATGTTGAGGTGGAAGTCGCCGCTGACCACTGTTCTGAAAATTAACCTGATACCCCAAAGAAATCCTCTTGAGATCATGACTTCAGATTTTGTGTTGGTTATTTATAAGCCTATTTTACTGACATCATTTGATTGCTGTTATTTTAGAGGCTAAACATTTTGTGCTTTTTGATTGCTGCATTGTTGCTCAAGAGTTTAGTTTGGCCTAGTGTGCCAGAGCAGCCGGACACAAGCACAGTGTGTTCTGCTATTGACAACAGTCAATAATGTCACGGACAATTGAGAACAAAATAGCCACAAGAGACATTATAAGGCCATTTGGCAAAGACATGTTCTCTTTAGTGTGTCATTGTATTTTCAGCCTCCATGTTGTGGCGCTTTTTAAATGTCAATTAAAAGATACGAGTTAAACATTTCCATTCTTTATTGTATATTTTGTTGAGTTGTCTACTTACATTTTCCCAGATGTTTCCAACAATGGTGACCTGTCGCTACAGGAAAGGAAACACCTGTGCCTGAGTCACGTCAGATGCATTTTTAATCAGTGTCCATTAGCCCCCAACGGCCAGATTGCGCTACTGTACATTAGCCGTAATCTAGCGGGCAATGTCATGCGCCAAGGGTTCGTGTTCGGGTCAACCTCTCACCGAACTCAGCACTCTGTTTCTCTCTCTCTTCTTTCCACCTCTCCTCTCTCTAGCGTTGTTCGTGTAGTTAAGTACATTTCTCCTCCAGCTCCAGTCGCCAGTCAACAATACTGAACCTGAAAATGGAGGTCACCTCCGCTGATCGCTGCTGCAGTCAGGTTGATAAACAGGAGTGAAGAGGAATCTACTTTTGAATCCCCAAAGTTTAATAGGGTGTTTATTCCTCCAGAACATCTGGCTCTGTACCTGACTTTTGATAGACAGACCCATGGCAGGAGACATGACACATTGTGCGTTTTGAATTTAAATTGTTCAATAGTTTATTGTTGTACCATCGCAATTTTCTCTCTGCTTTATTACACTTCTGCAGTTTTGTCGAAGGGAGCACGCTGAGCCTAATAAAACACATAATACTGGAAACACAACAGTTAACGAGACCTCTCGATAAGCACTGCTTTCATCACCGTGTATAATTTGTCCCAGGACTGTCCTTGGATCCTGCCTGACTACTCATACCGCCGTCTTGCATCTCTGCTCTCTTTTGTTTCCGACTGTCTTATCTGTTTATGTCCTGCGCTGTAATCAATGTTCAGAATCAAAGGTTGCAGCTGTACTTTAAAAGGATCGTTATTAATCCACCCTGACACTTTTTAGTGTGTGGCTGCCAGGGCCTAAAATGGACATCTGGTGACTCGCCAAATAACAAACGACGTTGCTTCTGAACCAAGGTGTGATATCTTTTGATGAAAATGGAGGATGTAAACGTCCGCGCCAGCTCGCCGCAAAGAACGTGAAAAATGTACAAATCAAAAGAGAAAAACGGCGATTCCATTATCTTATTTGGCAGACTGCCACCAAGTGTTTGTTATCCCACAGTGTTTCCTCCGATCTCAAAAAAGATTCTCTCGGCTTAGTGTCTTTAATAACCTTGTGACAACCAACAGCAGCATTATGTTAACATTGAAATCAGATAATTGTCAGACTCCTTAACCCTAAATGCTAACAGTAGATGCAAATGTGTTCATAAAAGTCTGTTTTCTATTTTCCTTATTTCAAGGGCGTAAGTTTGGTCTCAGCTTTGGTAGGGACACTGCCCAGCAACCTATCTCTCTCCCCCTACAACCATTTTAAGACCTCACCTTTAATTATGCAAATCCAACATTTATTTTCAAAATAACCAGCATGATGGTGAGATTCATAGGTTACAACCGCAAGGCATCCTAAAACAAAGAACTGCAATGCTCATGCCATCTTTATTCCAAACAAAATTGCTAATCGACTAGGAGGCTAGGAGGCGCATTGTATGGGTAGTTAGCTAACTAACAACAGCCTAGCAGCTAGGCTACTACTTACTCTCTGGGTGGTGAAGCTTTGGATGTCTCTTTTCTTTTTCGGTGGCATTTTCTATTTACAAAGCAGAAACACGGGCAAAAATGTTGAGGCCATACAAAATACTGGTGTGAGGATTTACTTTCATGGTTTCCTGGTGTATTTATGTCAGCACAGTCTGCAACAGCCAGCCTGATATCTTTCCGTCAGTCCAGCTCTCTTGCAGCAACTCTGCCTCACAGACGGGAGCTGACGAGAGGGGCTTTGATAGCTTCACGTGCTGAGAACGTGATAACCCTTCAGCCAATCAAATGGCAGCATATCTAAAGTTGTTGCCTTACAGGCTACACTGAAGATTGCGATGAGAGGGCACGTCAGAAAAATAGTTCTCAACATTATGCTTAATACTACGAATGAGTTTGCGAAAAATACTAGATTCAGTTCATTATGTAAAAAAAAATCGTTGTATTAAAACATATCAACATATTGGTAGGGACAACTCTGTCTTTCCCAAACTTTGGTTGTGGCTTGTCCCTATCGTCCCTATGCAAACTTATGCCCTTGCCTTATTTCATAGTTTTACTGTTTCCTTCTTATCCTGAAGAAAGTGTTCATGTAAAATGATTTGTTGTTATAGGTGGACTTATATAAATTCAATGTTTGATGTGTAAAATATTTTTTTATATTTATTTTTTAATTGTTTATAAATGCTTGTTTTTATTAGAATATTTTATTTTGCTTTTCCAAAACCAAACCCATGAACAAACTGCAATAAACCATCAAATGACCGCACAAATGCAACAAATCGAATAAGCAACTCAAATCAAATTCAACTGGACACCGTCAACAATAAAAAAAACAAAACAAAACAAAAATGAGCGGCATGCGAACTTCAATAGATACACGCAGATTTCTCCTGTAATTTCTTCACATGTTGTTTTTAGTTTCAGTTCATTTTTAAAGGTTTCAACTAAAATGCTCACGTATTGCACCTTTGAGGATCTGGTTAGCACTTCAGCGTTCTGACGTCTTCAGAGCGAAAAACATTTCTTTGACAGAAAAATGTCGATATCCGGTCATAGCCCACACAGAAAATATGAAACATACGTCAGCCAAAGTCAAATCAGGTAAAAGACAACAAAAACAAGAGTCCCTGTACAATGAGAAACAAGGGAAAAGTGAAAAATGTTAAGAAGAAAATAATATGGGAAACAACAAAAAAATAAGATAATGATATGCACAGAAGATTTGACATGTACAACATGCAAATATACATTTCAAGTACGGATATATATATATATATTTTTTTTATTATAACCACGTGTCAATACACTGTTAAGTTTTACAATCTGTTTCATATGTGATGTTTTACAAAGCTCACACACACACACACACACACATCACAATCGTAACCACATGTAATAATATCAAATGCTTAAAGTAGCACAGTACACATGCTTCACATGAACGTAACACAATTAAAGCCTAGTTTGAAATGGATGAATAACCAACACAAGGTGAAGTTGTTTTTGTGCTCGATCTACCTGTTTTAAATTTACATTCGATCTTAGTGAGCCTGATTTAATTTAATCCCGGTCACATACCGCACCAGGCCCCCAAAACAGGTCCGTGATTTATTCCGGGTCCCGGACTGTATTTTAAGAAGACACACAGCTCTTTGACAAAGACAGCTGCAGAACACATGGCTGCTTCATCAAATCCAGACGTACAGTACGCCTGCAGCTCCAATTTACAGTGTTTTAATTTTGTTATACTGACACAATTACGTGGCCTACATTTCTTAAGTGCTCCATTTTTCCCGGCATCAAATTAGGTGCAAAAAAACAACCCGGGGAAGAAATTTGAACGAGGGGGAAAAAATGAATAAAATGAGCCAGCGCAGGAAGAATAATGATGCACAGGACAAAAACATCCTTGATTCA
>OMLP01040708.1:0-10278 GCA_900302685.1 Spondyliosoma cantharus | reverse complement strand
GGGGGAGGGAGGGAGGGGGCTGTGTGCAGGAGAGAGAGAGCGAGAGAGATTACATCATAACTAGCCTCATCATCAGCCAATTAATTGCGAGGCATCATTACTAACAGCGCTGTTAACGCCGCGACACCAGCGCGATGTTTGCAGGACGCTGAGCGCGCAGAGACACTTACGACCTGCAGGCGTCCGACTTTTTATTCCAATCATTAAATCTGTGAGCTGCACATCGACACCGGCTCTGCAGCAGCGGCGGCTCTGCTGCACATGACAGCTCTGTTGTTAAAACTCAGATTAAGATGCTTTTTATTCGCTGCTGCTGCTGAGCATCGCTTTCACACCAGTTTCTACTATAAAGCCTCACATGTTTCTGCCTCCGCTGTGTTTTCTGTTCACATGGGGAGTTGCATCGACTCTAAATCATGACCCTGGTTGAGTCCCTGAGAGATGGGGGTCGATGCATTCAGCAGTCTTTGGTGTGTGTGGTTGTATTTGCTGAGAGAAGAAATGTAGAAATGCAGAAACTCACACGAGCTCTGCAGGGAAAACCTCAGTCTGCTGTCTCACTGGAGAAGGAGGGTTAAAGGGTAATACCGCTGTTTTCTCTCTCTGCATACTTCAGATGAAGAAGCTCTCGCCTGCACGTCGATGTTTGTTGAAGTACAAAGAAACAACCCGGAGGTAAGAAGATCTTTAATAAAGAAACAGGAAACTGTGAAAAAAAACCTGCTGCTGCACACTGTGAAATAAGCAATTACAGTTTTTAGTGTTTAGGTTTTTACATTCAGACCACTTCTGAACTTATAAACACGAGTTTGTTTAACTTGAAGTTCAATCAATAGAAATAAGTTTTTAATAAAATATCATCAGCATATTGGCAGACTTCCCAGCATGCATTGCTTGAGAGGTAAAACTCTCCTGAGATCTTTCTTTTTTTTTTATAGTTTGAAGAAAATATATGTTTTGAAACTTGCTGCTCGTCTTTAATACATTTTGAGACTTTATCAAAGTAAATACTCGAACGAAGCTGCACCAACAGGAGCTGCTGCTGCTGTCTCACATGGGAAATGAGGAACTGACTTTTTAATTTAATTGTAATGATTGTCAGAGTCAGTGAACCGCGGGTGACTCATCTTAATATCTTAAGTTAACTGAAGAGTTCAGTAAACTTTAAATTGTGTTTCACGAAAAAATAAAACTTAGAAGAAGATTTTAAACAAACGATTCAACGTAAATTAACTCAAATATTTAAGGCAGCAGTTGAACTTAGACGTTTAAGGTGAAACAGCCCAAAATTATTGACAGAAATCAGTTTTTTAACTGCAAATAAAAAGTTAAGACTCAATAACTTTCACTGTGAAATGCTCTTAAGAATGAAGGAGGTCTGTTTCAGGACAAAGGAGCTGAATGACGTCTGATCAGTTCAGATCTGCAGATCGTCTGTGTTGAGCTGGAAGCCGGATGTCGAGACTCGACTTGAGACTTGTGAACAATCTTTGTTTAAAGCCTGGCAAGCCGACAGTCGGTCCCTCCCTCCTGTTTAACAAGCACGCGGCCTCAGACGATCAGAATCAGGATCAGAATCAGCTTCATCGGCCAAGTATGTGAACGCAAACGAGGAATTTGACTCTCAGCGTGCAAGGAACCGTTTTAAACATTAAATCTAGCTGCTGCGCCGTAAAGACTTCACACGAGACACCACACCACATTCTTACCTGTGTGCCTTCCTGACAATTCAGTAAATGTTGCGCATGAAGATATTTGTCCGTTCCAGTCGTGAAGGTGTTTGTTTGCATTTCGAGCAGAGGGAACGTGAGATCCAATCACAGGAGGTCGCTGAGGACCCGAGGCTCCGAGGTGTCCACCCGTGATTTGATCACTCGGGACGGATGGCGAAACCAAATGTGACCAGCCTCTGAAAAGACGAATACATCTGCAACTTGGTCAAGGAGATGAAATCTACGAGACTCTGTGTCCTGGTTCGGAGGCAGGGACCCCAAAAGCGATGCTGAGCGACTCAGGCAAAGCAATCAGCCAATTAATTGCGAGGCATCATTACTAACAGCGCTTTTAACACCGTGACACCGGCGATGTGTTTTCAGGACATTCAGCGTGCAGAGACACGATCCTGCAAACGATTACGACCCGCAGGCTTTTTAGCTTTTATTCCCAATCATTAAATCTCTCTCAGGCACATCGCTCTGCCTCTGCTGTAATGTGTCTGGTCCTTAGAAAATGTGTTTATCATTCAATTAATCAAGAGGACAATTATTTGATTGAAGTGTAAATTAAATCAATTCGAGCTGCATCGTTGTATTTACTGTCCAGAGATCTACAGTACGAGCGTGTTCAGGCACACGTCTTTGCTGCCCGTGAGTAATTAAAAACGGCCTGAACACCTACAGATTGTGTATTTTACTGCAGGGCTGTTTGGACATTGTCGAAAGCGGCATGAAACTTTTTAATTTTCTAACTGTGGTGAGAACGTGACAGATCGTTCTCCTCAGTGCAGAAACTTGTTTTTCTAAAGCGCGTCGGAGTCGGAGCTGCGATGATCTGGGATCTCTAATTAGCTCCCCTTAGTCTCGCCCTCGTAATGGGCATCATTTATCAAAAAAATAAATAAAAAAATAGTATTCAGACAAATCAGTGCATTTTTTAATATATGCCATGAAACAAATACCAAAAGACTGTCAGCTCTGAATTAAACAGAACTGAGCCGATAAAACACATCTGGGGAAGTGATTTCAGCCTCTGCTGCTCCGAACACTTAAACGTTTGAAATATGTGGGTGTAAAGATTTTATCCGCATCCAGATGGAGTTAAGAAGACTGAGGATATTTGTGAAGCTGCTTTTTAATAACTGTCTGCATCTAAAACTGGAGGGAGGTTAAACATGTGGAAATTCTCATGTACATGTGCCAAAAATTAGGAATTTATGAATGCGTGAAAAAAGCCCTTTCGTTTCGTTTTCTAGCTCGCTCTTCCCTCGCGGGGTTGCGGTGATGTTGTTGTCCCCCTTTTTCAGGGGGATTACTGGAGCCTATCCCAGTGACTCGTTGGGCGAAGGCCAGGATACACCCCTGAATGAAAAAAAAGCCCTTCACTTGTGAAAATGTCACTGTTATTTTAGTTTTATATATTTACAAAATGTAGTTCACATGTGAAAATGGCCATCCATCCTAAGAAAGTGTATGAACATGTGGATTTCACATGTGAAGAAGCAACTTTCACATGATTTAATGTGCTATATTTTGTTTCCATATGTGATAAAAGACTTTCACATGTGACATTATTTAGTTTTCACATGTTAAAATTTAAGTTCACATGAGAAAATATGTGAAGAAGCAACTTTCACACGATTTAATGTGCTATATTTTGTTTCCACACATGAACATTATAATCCACATGGGATAAAATTAATTCACATGTGACATTGTTTTGTTTTCACATGTTAAAATTGAAGTTCACATGTGAAAATGTGGATTTTAAATGTATAGAGGCAGATTTCACATGATTCCATGTGAAATTATAATTCACTTGTGACATTATTTTGTTTTTTTTACATGTTTCAATTTTTGTTCACATGTGAAAATGTGGATTTTACTTTTTTGTTCACATGTGAAATTCAATTTTTTTGCCAAATCATGTGAAGAAGCAATCTTCAGATTATTTATCGTTTCCACATGTGAAATTATTGAAGTTCACATGATTTAATGTGCTGTATATTGTTTCCACATGTGATCCTATCATATAGAATCAAATTTAATCAACATGTTCAGTGATCATTCACCTTCGCTAATCAGTTGTGAGAATGTCACATTTTATATTATTTTAGCTTCACATGTTTATATTTTTAGTTCACATTAGAATTTGCCGTTTGCTAAGAAAATGTCGCTTCAAATGTGAAGAAGTAAACTTCACATGAGTGCCCGTGTCATGTTTTGTGACGTCATTTAGTTTCTACATGTTAAAAGTGGAAGTCATGTGCAGATTTCCACATGTGAATAAAACCCATCACAGTTTAAATATGCACATGTTCACAGTTTCACTCACACGTGAAGAGGAGACTTTCACTTCATATGTGACTTTATTTTGTTTTCACACGTCATTCTTTTTCAGGGTTTTATCTGCAACTCCAAATGAAGTCCACTAAGCTCAAGAGTTCTGGTTCCGATAAGGCCTCTTGTTTTGATTTCCCGGCCTATCAGGACTCATCATGCAGCCTCACTCTTTGCCAAATCATGTTAGTCTCAACGTCTGGGCCAAACGGTGCCGAGAGCCGCGATAGCTCCGGATTAACAAACTGGGCTTTTTGTCCCACAGACGTTCTGGATTGACCCCGGCTCAGATAAGCTCCGCTCGGCCTCGACGTGGAAACACGGCGGCTGATTAGTTTATTGAGGGAGGTGAAGCGCAGAGCCGTAATTCACCGAAGAGTTTTTATTGCCTATTCTGCTCAGAGTTTATGGGATCTTTTCAATTAGTACACTGGCTGCTGTAAACAGACCAGTTGCTCCGTGTCTTGTCAGTTTTACGCACCGCTGCCTCGGCACAATCAGACAAAATACACTATAAAAGACCCTGATACTCAAACAAGCGGCGGCCTGTTGGGTGAGAGCGCTGCTGGTCCGGGGCCAGCCGGGGAAGAGGAGACAATAACAAACAACCTTTGTTTAACAACCGATGCTGATGAACCCTTGAATTATAAATCTGATGAGATTATTTGCTTGAACTGATCATATCAGCGAGTGTTGTGTTAACTGAACATTACCATCAAGACTCTTTGTCATCGGACTCAATACGTACAGTTCACCGTCCCACTGCCCCAAATATTCACCTGGTTAACTCTCCATTCTGGTCAGCTGGTTATCAACAAGCAACTCGAAACTAGAGAATTTAAAATGTCACGATCGGCAAAAGTTAAGCAGAAAGGAACTACCAGCTTTTTATTAACTGCTGATTGGAGAACAGCAGCTTATTATTATTGTGGTAATTGAAAGATAAATCCAAATATGTTCCTTACTGATTCTCACCGACTTCCCATGAAATCTGCAGACGTGTAAAATGAAGTTATTAATCTCTTACCTGCAGCCTCCTGCTCGCTGAGCTCCACCACAAACTGGACTTTTGGCTCCTCTCACCGCTTGTTTGATCGGTAATGTAAAATGAGTGCAGTCGTTAGGAAGCACCGGTACCTACAGGTGAGTACCGGTCCAATAAAACCACTGCTGAAGACATTATTCTGTCTGACAATATATTTTAATGCTGAGAAACTGAAACACGTCTCTGGGGCCAGCGTCTTGTTATCAGAAGGTCGCTGGTTTGATTCCCCTGGTCTGCACGTCAAAGTGTCCGTGGGGAAGATACTGAACCCCAAACTGCTCCTGATGTGCTGGTCGACACCGTGCACGGCAGCCGTCCAGTGTATGAATGTATGTATGAACTACTGTAAGTTGCATATAAATAAATATAAATATAAGCTCGTTAGCTGACTTTCACTCTGGGAGGTGGAGGTGTCGGCGTTATCAAGGCTGCCAGGTCGGCGACCGAAACAGGTCGACTTGTTTAAGCCAAACTGTAATGTTTTCCTAAACTTAACCAAGTGTTTTAAACCTAAGCAGAGCACAAGATGAGGTGGTGATGAGGGAGAAGACTGAACTTTCCCCAAAACATAAAGCCGCAACACAAAGAAACGTTCACGTTTAACTTATCTGGTTTTGCAGAAACTTGCATAGCTCACATTTATTTTGATGCTTGGGTCGGACAGCCTCATCTTAGGCTACGCTACGTCTAAGGAACTGCGAGAGCTGAATATTAAAACATCCTGAAACGTTTTGATGTACACGTGCGTCGACGTTAGTTAAAATAAAACCTTGTGACGTCACTATTAAACACGCTCCAGTGATTGTGTAATGGGCGAAATTCTTCGGGGTATCGCATCAACATTTCAATCAACATTTCTATGATAAATACCGTAAAGGAGTTCACTTTAATGTCATGAGGAGGAGAAGATGGCGGCTCACCTGAGTGAGAGACTCCTTCAACTGGTGGCAAATTGTAAAATTTTGCCGCCATCTTTGAGTCAACAAACCCACATATATACCGTTACTGTGCCTAAACTTTACGATGGTATTACGATATTAAAAAACGTCGAAATGTAACGCGTCACATGCAGAAATGTATGCCAACATTTATTCTAGCGGTTGGGTTTTGCAGGTAAAAACGCCTCCTCGTCCCTCACCAACCTAACCTGATGTTTTTGAGGTAACGCACCTTTTTTAATCGCAGCACCCTCGTCAGGCCAGGTGGTGTGAATTCACCGTGCGGCGGACAAAATGTCCCCACGGGAGTCGCGGTTCTCTTCCGCCTGCCTCACCTGAACTCACATCCTGTCGTCGTATCGCTCACAAGCTGCACCGTCACTGACAAATGAGGGTCATTACGAGTTTGAGAGCGCAGGGAGCTAATTAGAGGTCTCAGATCAGCGCCGCCGCCGCCGTGATACACTTTGGTGAATTCACACAGACTCCGAGCTTCAGAGGGACTTTTTAAAACATCTGCACCAGTCCACCAACGATTTCTTTTAAATGAACAAATTTTTTTTCAATGTCTTGAGTTGCTTTGGTAGCTTTCAGTGGAGAGTGACGCGTAATGAAGGTGATGTGTGTTTGATTCAAGCCAACAACTCTGAGTCTGTTAAACTCCCAGGATGCCTCGGAGCAAAAATCTCTTATGTGGAACTGCCAAAAGATGTATTTTTTATTATGAAAGATATATGAATGTTATTTTAAGCACAAATTCAGAAATGTAAAGATTCAAACAAATATGTTTTCCACTACGGTGAGCGAATTTAACTGATGCGGGGAACAAGACAACTGATGTTTAACTCAAGAGAAGGTTTTTTTTTAGCCTTTAAGTCTTGAAAACAACAAACTGAAAAACACATAAATACATACGACACCTACACAGAGCTCGCCAGAAAGTTAAGAGGAAGGCTCAGAAGAAAGACAACGTACAACCCAAAAAATCTTAAAAAGAAATATTGATGATAAAGAATGTTTGAGGAGTAAAACACTGAGAAGAAAATTGAAAAACTGAGACAAAAAAAGTTGAGAGTTGATGGAAACGCTGAGCAACACGAGGCTGGAAATGAAAGCAGGAAGAAAATACTGACAGGAAGCTGAAAAGAAGAGGAGGTTTAAATAAATAAATAAATAAAAGAGGGACCGAAGATTTAATAAAACCCTAAACGATGAAAAGCTTAAAACAAAAAGCTCAAAATAAATGTTAAAAATAAGTCAAAACAGCGGGAGATAATTAAATCAAGGTGAAATAAAAGAAGTGTAATGAAATAAAACTCAGAAGGCAATTGAAAATGGAAAAACAGAGGAAAAAATGAGCTTGGAGGAAAGAAACTAAAACCTTTAAGACGGAGAGAAGACAGAATAACTTGACTGCACATATTAATTTAGCCCACATGCTAATTCGCCAGCGGTGACGTTTCCGCGGTCCGATAAGCAGGAGGAGCCCGAAGCTCCCAACTCTCAACATCAGTCGGAGGATTAGGAGGAAACAGGAACTCCCTCAGAGTCATTAAAGGACAGCAAGTCCATAAAATTCACTTCTTTAAAGTGATTTATTACACGGAGAATTACACGGCGCCTGCCGAGGACTCACTGATCTGTGAGAGGATCCCAAGACATCAGCGCTCTCTCACAAAAAAAAAAAAAAAAATCACTTCATTCTGTATTTCTTACCACGGACGCTTGAAATCCCAGCATGAGTTTGGTGCGTTTAAATGCCTGTAGGGTCTGTGGGAACTGTTTCAAACCGAACCAATCGGATCAGATCACGTCTCAACAGGGAGAGAGAAAAAACACAAAACTGTAACTTCCGTAGTCTGCGGGCACGTTCAGCTTCCCAGAGGTTTCACTGATTAACATACAAGAAGTTATTCATGTGTTCATTTCGGCTCCAAGGTTCTGCTAAATAAAACATGCTAAGTGATGGTAGCAGATTAGCATTTGCTGCCTTTTGAATGCAGAAAAGGGTCGAAGCAATCGCACCGGGGCACGAGGTATATCATCGTCTGCTTCTGCAAACCTTCTGCAAAAATATATCAAATACGTACGTTTTCACATCATCATTGGCTACCAAGCGACGAACCGCTGTTCACTTCTAGTTCATCTCAGCGATCGGCTGGACGTTTTGCAGGCCTCTTCCTGGCAAACCAAATGGTTTTTGTGCCATTATCACAGCGAAATGTGAAGTTTCAACAGCGTGCAATGCCAACATCTGTTACGCTAGTGCTAAAGCCTGAATTTACCTGTAGTGCCTCTCTCTATGTGTTGCATTTCAGCTTACCTGTTCGAGTGGAGCCTTCTCGGCCGGTTTTCTCACTTTTCTTGGGCTTGGTTCAGTCAGTCTTAAAGCAAAGGGTCATCTTCTTATTTAACAGACATTTGTCTCAGATTGTGAAACATCAGCTCATTCAACGCCATGGAAGTCTTCAGATTCTGCAGCATCGTGTCTTTAATGAGGTAATATTAAAACAGTCTTCATTGCACAACAAGCAGCAGCCAGCGGCTCTGGAGTCGTGTGGGTTCCAGCTGACGGCTGTACAAACTGCTGAGTGGAGAGCTGTCCATTAGCTCGGCCCCATCAGCTAGCTTAGCTCTTTACTGCCCCTTCACCCTCGTAAATCCATCCGCCTGACTTTTCTTTCTGCCTCCTCATCAGAGAGAAACGTCCATCCTGAGACGGGGCTGAGGCTTCATGCTCCTCATCTTACTCTCCGTATAGCTTCTATATCACCAGCTCCAGTCTGACACACACAAGCAGTGAGCTTCCTTTATGTCTTATTTATTTACTTTTATGCAAAACCGAGACACTAAATAAAATATTCTGTCTGTGTCTGTGTGTCTCTTCTTTCCTGCGAACCTCCAGTAAATAAAGTCAAACTCAGTTATTTTTTTGCCAAGCGTCAAAACTGTCTGAAATATAGTTAATTAGAAAAGTGCTTGTAGGGTTTTTTCGCAGCAGCAGCAGCGGCGGCGGCAGCGGTTTGGGGTCAAACAGAGCAAAATGTTCAGCATTTCTTTCAGAGGCTTTTACGTCTCCTCCATGACTGCCTCGCACTTCTTATCCAATCACAGGCTGCGTAGACTCCTCCGCCAGTGTGTTGAGTCTTTTAGAGCGACCCACATCAGCACACGGTCAGTATTCAATCAATTCAGCCGAATTCAGCACAGAGCAGACAAGAAGTCAACAACATCATTTTCATAATAAAACACTCCGTCAGAGAAACAAATCCAAGCGCTTCTTCTTCTGATCCTTCGTCTGGGAACACTTCTTGATGTTCTGCTTAAAACATACGTAAACTCCGGTTGCGTGTGATTCTGTGATTATCGCTGGAACTCCTCGGTCTTACAAAACTGTACCTGAGCCATCCGCAACGTACACGCAACCTGCTGAATTCCCAGGTTAGATGAAGAGGTGCACACCTCCAACTCCTCAGTGAGGTAACCAACTCCTTTTCCTTCATCAACGTTATCCGGTTCCCTTTAAAGTGAAACTCTCGCCAAAATGCAAAATGCTTTTTTTGTGAATGTGTATGAGTCAAACCTTCGTGTAAAAGCATAATTACGACGAAAGAGGCACTTTTAACATTTACCGTATTTTCATTTCAAGCTCATTTTCAATGGGAGTGCTACGGGCAAATTAGCGACAGCATCAAAATCTCTATTGTTAAAACACTAAGAAGGCTCGACACAACATGAAACTTTGCTCGTAGTATCACCAGGGTCTCTACACATGAACACGAGCATTGAGAACATTGTTTGTGTACACAGAGTTTAAGAAAAAGAAGGTTTTTGAACAACTCACGTTAGCAGCTGCTTGTTCCGCTCCCAGTATGTTCGATCTCCGAATGAGACGTAACCTGGATGACAGTTCAGGTGGACCTACTGTCTTCAACAACAACTATCCACACGAGATCTCACGTGACTTTTCCGGCTTTTGATTTTAGTATTGTTTCTTATATGAGGCTCCTTTTTCAACTTCAAGGTCAATGTTGTTTTTCGCTAACGACAAAACAACAAATTATCCTGCATTTATATGGAACTAAGCTTTAGGAGCGTTCCACCTGAACTGTCCTCCAGGTTACGTCTCATTCAGAGATCGGCGCTTCTCCACTGGCAGGACGGCGGCGAGCGGAACAAGCAGCTGCTAACGTGAGTTGTTCAAAAACCTTCTTTTTAGTAACTCTGTGTACACAAACAA
>OMLP01040706.1:0-11202 GCA_900302685.1 Spondyliosoma cantharus | reverse complement strand
AATTTAGTCGTCCTTCACAGCTGTCTGATAACGGGTCGACCCTCCTGCTCAGCGGATCGCTGCACCGCTGCTGGGACCGGCAGGACAGGTGCGACCATTCACCTCTTTTCAGTCTCCACCATAATGGCCGCCTCAGGAGGGAGACCGCGGCTCCAATATGGCAGCTTCCTCCTGCAGTGTTTGACGAGCCACCGATGCTCCGCTCGCACACAACGACCTCGGCTCTAATCGGACGCATTAGGCAACCTAACAGCACAATGGCGTCTGGATCGAGTGGCGTCGGAGGCGTTTAACTGACTCAAGACGGGCTGTGGTTCTGTCTGAGCTCGTGTGTGTGTGTGTGTGGACAGATTCAAGATGTAGTTTTTGTCAAAGTCGTTTCGCTGCCTGTGTTAAGAACAACACGACGAGGTGACTGACGTGAAGAATAATTGACGAGGAGGCGGCCGAGGCGACCCTGTCTCCTAAAAATAACGGCTCATTTGATTTGCCAGAACTTGCGCTGTGGGGAGAATTGACGGCTGGATTATGTTCACTGGCAGCTCGGCGGGTTTAGTGATTCACGTTCGCGTTGAACTCGCCCTCGAGTCTTCGGTCCGGTGCCAGAGTTCTGTGTCACCGAGGAGCAAACTGTTCCCGCAAGAGTCCAATTTCAGTTGGAGTCACATCACAGATCCACAATTCGCATCGTTGCCGTGATCTCCTCCCAACTCGGGCCGTCAGTTTTGGTTGATTTGAGTTTGGTAGCCCGACACTCGTTAACTAATAACAAACCGCTTGCGTGCCGCATTATGACCACGACACTTTTTGTTGAACGTTAAGAAGTTGAGCTTTGAAAAAAAGTCACAACTTCATCATTTTGCTGCAGCGTTAGCGAGCTCAGTTAGCTGGTGATACGGTCGGTGGGTGGAAGTAGTTCCAACATGAAACTGACACAACGATCGAGATGGATAAACGGCACGGCAGATAAAAGCAGATACGTATTTCCACGTTGAGGTCTAAAACATGTTTCCTTCAGCCTTCATTTGTTCATCCTGCGTCAGTTTGAGTTGGCGGAGAACTCCTCGGCTGGTGTTTCCTCGCCGTGGCGGGAAAACCCCTCTGAAAATTTAATGAAGGCCTCTTAATGGGGTTTATTTTTGGACTATTTCTTATCATGGATTTGCTCCTTTCGCTTGAATAGAGGATCCGAGTCTTAATTCCTCTGCTCTCTGTGGTGTTTGTCTTCCCTTCTCCTCCTCTTGACATCACCGATAACGCCACGTACCCACGTTGCTCTCGGTATCGTCCACACACTCACTGTTTCCCGCCACTCTCTCTCTCTCTCTCTCTCTCTCCTCTCCGCGGTCGAGCTCCACTTGTCCACCAATTATCTTTAGCTCGTTCAGATAAGAGCCGCTCCATATTCAACAGACACTGGAGGAGGGAACGGAGGAGAGTCTTTGAATGCTAAAACGCCTTCGCAGCCAGCAGACGACCTGCCGCACGCACATAACAAACAGCCACTGCCACTGCTGCTGAGGGCTGAAGTGTTCATTACAGCCCATAATACGAGCGCGCTGTGCAGAATTAACAACGCTGTGATGGTTTCAGTTCTGCTGAGGAAATGTGAAGGTTTATCGTGTCAAAGGAAAGATGATTCAAAACAGAAAGGGTTCAACTTCAGGGGAGGAAGATGTTCTCAGTGTATGAGAGAAATACGGAAGATGTAGCGACCACAACATCACCAGACTCCCTTAACAAAGCGTGTGATTTTAAGAGTTGGTGAGTGAGGAGAAACTTCGCAAACGTCACAAAACTTTGCCACAACAAATCCAAAATCATCGGTGCCTTCATGTAAATTCGGCATTAAATAAAATACGCTTCTACGCTAAGTTGTTTCTTTCCTGTACCAGCCTGTCTGCCTCTGAGTCTGAAGTGTGTCACGTCTCTCAACAGCTGTTTGAACACAATGTTTACACTGTTTCACCTTTTGCACTCAATTTATGAAAGAAGATAACATTTTATTTAAGCTAAACATTTAAATTTTTACAAATACAGTACACAGTAACTAATATAAGCCACTTCTTTGTCGCCCATTGAGAAGGTCCCCAGACTCCCTTGAGAAATCATCTCATTTTGTGAGTTTTCAGGCTAGGAGAAACTTGATTAACCGTTTGGATGCTGTTTATGACAAATTCTAAATCATCGGTGCCTTCTTGTAAATTCGGCATTAAATGCAAAACTTTACGTTGTTACTTTATGTGTAAAAAGTGTCAGTTTGTGGCAGCATGTCTGTCCCAGCCTTATTAAAGTGAGTGTTACCTGCCAACGTTTAGCAGCTGTTTATGACAGAAGATTTCATTTATGGTAAACATGTCAAATTTTAGAAATGCAGTCAACAGTAACCGATACAGGCTACTTCTTTGTCGCATATGGAGGAAATCGCCAGACTCTCTTAAAAAAACGCTCAATTTAGTGAGTTGCTGAGCTAAAATAAACTTTATAAACTTTGTGAAACGCTGTCTCAGACAAATTCTTAATTATTTGGCCCTTCTTGTAAATTCGGCATTATATACAAAACATTAAGTTGTTTTTTTCCTTGTAAAAGTGTCAGTTTGTGTCAGTCTGTCTGCTCCTGTGTCCAATTTCAGTCCCAGTAGATACAAATTATTTATCGAGTGAATTAAACATTGATTAGTCATCTTATCATATCAGCTCTAATTGTGAGCGTCTCCTCGTCAGACCTCGCAGAGCTGTCTGGTTTTTCTACAGCAGGTCTGAACTGAATCATCGCTCCACTGAACTGTTGCAGAGGAACTGCAGCTGTCAGAGAGATGACGCGCTGCACGATTTAGAAACGGAGGACGGAGCTGCGAGAATGTTTTAATAATGTCTGAACTGAGTGAACAGCGAACGTCAGGGCGAGAATGCAAAGCCTGAAACAGCCACGGCGATGAGAACAGGTGGGACCGGTCCACACACACACACACACACACACACACACACAGCTTGATGCTAACTGAGGTGATCGTGAAGATGTGATACAAACTCTGTCTCACTGTGCAAGTGGAAAATCTATGTGTGTGTGTGTGTGTGTGTGTGTGTGTGTGTGTGTGTAGAGGAGACTCAGAGGACAGTGACCATCAGAGCGCCCGAGGCCCGCTGATTGGCCTGGCTGGCTGCCAGCCCAGCCAATCAGAGGCCTCGATTTCTCCTGTGGCGATAAAAGCTGAAAAACATTCCAGAGACGACCTTTAAAGCCGTCACACACCTGGAAGAGCCTCGTTTCGTTTAATAAACGACCTGATTAGACTCATCAGCTGCTCCGCCTGTTGGAAATGTTATTTTTAGAAGTTCTGCTGCAGGTCGTGCCGCTGCGGTGACTTCCTGTTTACACTGGAGACTGGCTTCTGATTGGATAAAGAGAGGTCACTGCCTTTCATTAATCACTTTGTTAGTTTTTTTTCTAAAATTCACAACATCACCAGACTCCTTTAACAAATTGCATAATTCTAGGAGTTATTGAGTGAAGAGAAAACTTAACAAACTCTGCAAAACTTTGCTTTAACAAATTCTAAATCATCGGTGCCTTTTTGTTAATTTGGCATTAAATGTAATAAATTAAGTTGTTTCATTCTTTGTAAAAAGTGTCAGTTTGTCGGTTCTACACTTTATAAATGACCTGATTGTTATCAGCTGCACGGTCTGTTCAGATTACTCCACGTCTGGGGTTATTAATGTGACGTTCCAAAATGTCTTACAACAAATACTCATCGGTGCCTTCTTGTAAATTCGGCATTCACTATAAAACATTAAATCATAAAACATACATTTCTCGCAGCATTGCTGCACCAGTCTGTCTGCGTCCATGCCAACATTTAGCAACTGATTTCACCATTTACACTCAATTCATGAAAGAAGACGACATTTAATTGATGATAAACATGTAAGATTTTAAAAATACACTAAACAGCAACAAATATAGGCTGCTTCTATGATGCCTGTGGAGAAAGTCGCCAGATTCCCTTTAAAAATCGCTCAATTTAGTGAGTTGTTGACTTAGGAGAAACTTTATAAAGGTTTTGAAACACTGTCACTGACATATTCTTAAATATTTACGTGAAGATATTTCTTTATTTGTGTAAAAAACATTGTGCTTGTTTATCCCAGTTGTTATTTGACAGAGAGTGAGGAAATAACAGAGTAAATGCTGCTATTATAATCCTGTATTTGGATTGTCTTTAAATTCGTCTCTCGCTCTGGTTGTTAAATCAAAAAAATATGAATGCTGTCAGAGACTGGAAGTGAAGTATGGACGCCCGAGGCGCCAATTTGGGCCAACTATGATCTTTAACGCCGTCTGTGGGCTCAGAGCGAGTGACTCAGCAGAGGAGATGATGTTGCCTGATGCCCATTATCACTGGTGGACAGCCGTCATACAATTTACTGCTCTCACGTAACACTGAATTTAACTACTCCATTATTTTTCCCTGTGCGGTTGCCATGGAGAGACGGAAGAAATGGACGTGAGTTGAAGTGTGGTGACGCTGGCGGCTCTTTGTCTTCTTCAGAAACGACGACGAATGATCTCAAATCAGGCAGCATTCACTTGTTTTCAGCTGTTAATTATCTTTTATAACTATTGTTTTACTGGTTCAGACGAACTAAATGCTTGAAGCTAGAATCAACAGAATTATAAAGCTGTCTAATCGACGCCGACAATTAAAACACAACTCTGTCCATGTCAGAAAATATCTCTTCCTGTTCAGCTCAATAATGTGGTAAAAATAAACGTCCTTGCCTGAGGCTAATTTCTTTCTATTAGCGGAACAATCTAATTTATAGTAGCAGAACAAATAAATGACCTCAGTCAGGTTTACTCACTGTTAGCACAATATGTTGTTTTATAAAAGCAGGGTATTAAGTCTTATTTCAAGATGATTGCAATTCAGTGGTGTAGTAATGAGTCCTAAAACCTGGTAATCAGTTAGCATGTTAGCACATCTGGTTCCCTCGTCTCAAAGTCTGAGCGTGTTTTCAGTTAAATGTGTGAAATAAGGCTGAATATATTCACGCGCTCTGTTCTACCACATGAAATCCATCATTGAATGTCCCACAGTTTAATTATAAAGCTCCTCCGTGTGTTACAAATGATTAGCGGTTGCTAACGTGTGTCTAAATGAGACTACTGTTTCAATTATTTCACCATTTACACTTTTTACTGATGGTAAACTTGACGTATTTTACAGTTACAGTACGTAGTAACCAATATTGGCCTTTTCATTGACACCAAGGAGAAAGTCCCCAGACTCCCTTGAGAAATCATCCAATTTTGTGAGTTTTCAGGCTTGGAGAAACTTAATAAATGGTTTGGATGCTGTTTATGACAAAGTCTAAATAATTCATGCCTTCTTGTGAATTCGGCACTAAATACAAAACATTAAGTTGTTTCTCTACTAGTAAAAAGTGTCTTGCAAGTTTTTTCGAGTCAAGTCGGCACACTTCAACAGATGTTACAGCCAGGTGCTATTGTCTCTCGTTCACGCTACATTAGCTTAGCGTGCTGTTACGGTTTGACTGCCACATTGTTCATAAAACCTGTGAACTTTCACTGTGCGGTTGGCAGATCATTTACCTTATATTTCTTAATATTTTCTGACTTCTGTCTTGTTTGTAGATCTGACTGTTTGCAGCGTGGAGGCAGCATCAGTCAGATCTCCACCTGACAGCGATGACTCGTCGAACAATGAGGGTGTTAAAGACGGATGACAGCGTCCGCGTGTCTCTCAGCAGAATTCGTCTCGACGAGCAGCAGATGGACTGTTTATATAACATCTTCATTCTGCCGTCTTTCTGTTTTCACTCTTATTCCTCCATCTGTTTACCCGCTCATCTTCTCCTCTCCTCTGCCTTTCTTTCTTCTCTGCTGCCCTCCCCGTCTGTTCGTTTCTCTTTACATTTTGTCACACGAATCACTCTTTCAATCCGCCATCTGTTTCGCTGTGTTTCCTCCGTCAGGCTCTCTGCCGCTCGCGTCGGGTCGACCCGGCGTCGCTGTTTGTGAGGTGCAGCATCGTGTCGACCTGCTGTAAACTCAGGGCAGCGTCCCACTGAGCGCGCTCCAGATCTCCTTGTGTTCCTGACCTCGGCATCACAGCGGGTCCTGAAAGGTGTCAGCGGCGGCACAACGGCGGCTCTGTAACTCTCTCAGGTTTCGACAGTGTGCTGACCGTCTGGCTGGAGTTGAGTGGAAGTATTGTCAGGTATAATTCGCTCTGAATCGGCCCTTTAAGTTATTCCAATGATCTTTTTTAATATGTCAATAATTATAATCCAACAATATGATGTATTTTATTCTGAAATGGGACAATTTGTAAAACACGTACTTTTAATTTAGGTAATTTAAGTAGTTTTATTCATGCTGATACTTTTAAATTAAAGCTAAAACATGAACCTTTAATTGTGTTGATTCTGGTGTCCCCTGTGGACAAAAGTGGCATCACCACTGTAAAGGTGTTGATCTGGATATTAAAGTGAAACAAGTATTTGCATTTTGAATGTACAAACTATTTTTGATGAAGTTTATCAGGCCTCAAGTCAACGGCACCAGACTCCCTTTAAAATTCACATGATTTTGTGAGCTGTAGCGCTCAGAGATACTTTATACATGTTGTGACATGTTGTTTGTGATGAATTCTTAATTATTGGGGCTTTCATGTAAACTCGGCAATTGTTCTACATTAAGTTCAGTCAGAATGAAAAGTTAACGGATGGAAACAGCCATCGATTCGTTTAACACGAGACCTGTTTTAATGGCAGAAAACATCTGAGATGCTGGTTCGAAACCAGAAGCATACGTACAGCCTTTGAATTAATTACACTGGTTAATGAACGGAGCTGATGACCCGACGGCTGATAATACTGTAGGTTGCCATGGTTACACATATAAAGAGGCTAAAAAAGGTCTCGATACAGTTTGATCGCGTTCAAGATGAGACTTATTAGAATTCCAGTCAGCCAGCGACAACGTGAGGGTGAAGCCAACAATGTGATCAGCATGACGACGATCAAATTAAGAGAGAGACAGACAGACAGGTACACAGACAGACAGACAGGTACACAGACAGACAGACAGGTACACAGACAGACAGACAGGCGCGAGTAGACAGGATAATAAAATGATTTATGGCTTCTTCTATTCTAATGAAGTCTATGCAAACAGCCTCTGTAGTAATAAATTATCCACTTCAAACAAAAACACTGCAGAGAAACAGCGAGAGCTAATACAGGAGATTAATTAGCCTGCTTCATAGGATTACACACACACACACACACACACACACGAGGCAGGAAAGTAGATCTAGTAATTAAACCTTTTTCAAAATGTAATTTGGCTTCGTTGTGATTTTTATTTAACTCCGTCAGTTCCTCCCGATTCAAAGGAAAAGTCCAACGCGGCACGTTCGCCAGCTCAGCACGCACTTCATCATCATGTCTGACCGCGGCTATGACAAGCGTTAATAACTTCAGCTTCATTTTGATGAATGGTAACATTTATACTCCAGCAAAGGTTGATAACAGAAGAAGTGAAACAAAAATGTAATATAACTACGCCGTATGTTTCCACTGAGACGCAGGAATCATTGTTTCTAATGAGTCAGAACCTGTTAATTTGAAGGTTTTCAAGGCGAGTTGTGTGTTCGGACTAAAAATATCTTCTGTCAATAACACATAAAACTGCTCGTGGGGCGTTTTTCTGATGTATTATATTCTTTGATCTGCACTTTGATGTTGACAGCTGCATAAACTTAACCACACTAATAAAAATTAAATAAATGATCTTAAGTTTGTGTTTATAATTAGTCCTATTTTCTGATAAAAAAACCAAAAACATTCAAAACTCCCTTTGTAAATCTGCTGTTTGAAGTGTAAGTGGAGTCAACATCCTTCTTGCACTGCTGTAAAATTATAACATTAACAATGTTTTGATACACTTGTAGAACACTTGGTCAAACAAATGTCGACGTAGCATATGTTCCATTATTTTTACCAAAGAAAACCCCATTCAAAACTTCCTTTAGAAATCTGCCGTTTGAAGCCTAAGTGTTGCAACTTCCTGCTTTCCCTATTAAAGGATCACTGCTCTACAATTATAAGAATTACTATGTTTTAAGAAGAATACTGTCTTCTTAAAAAAAATATCCAGTGCAGAACGTATGTTTTAATTTTGAGTCAAAACTCAAAACTTCCTTTAGGAATCTGAAGTTTGAAGTGGAGTCAAGTTCCAGTTTGGACCATAAAATGATGTCAACACAATGTCATGACTTCAAACATTTAGACAGTCAAGCAGAGCTAAATGAAACATATGATTTATTTTCTAAATCAAAAATCCCGTTCAAAACTTCTTTTAGAAATCTGCTGTTTGAAGCAAAAGTGGAGCCAACATCCTTCTTGCGCTATAAAAGTATCACTCTACAATTCTAAGATTTGCTGTGTTTTAATACACTTAAGAAAGTTAAGTAGAATGCTGTCGTGTTAAAAGAAATGTCTAAACAACATATGTTTTGTTTTTTAATTAAAAACACATTCAAAGCATCAACTGGAAATCTGCCACTTGAAGCTCAAGTGGAGCCAACAACACTGCTCCACAGCTGTGAGATTAACTTTTATGTGAAACATTTAGAAATTAAAAAGTTAAGTAGAACAATCTAATCAAACACTCTATTCAAAACTTCCTTTAGAAATCTGCCGTCTGAAGCCAGAGTGGAGCCAACATCCTACTCTGACTATGAAGGAATCACTGCTCTGTAATTAAAAGATTAACAATGATTCAATGCTAATTCATAAAGTTAAATGGAACATTATCTTGTTAATGGAATCATTAAGTATCATTTTTTAAATTTGATTCAGAATTTCCATAGGAAATCTGCCGTTTTCACCCCGAGTGAAGCTATCAACCAAGTTAGACCTTTTAATGGATCATTAATGCTGCACAATTATAAAAATAATGTTGATTTATTATATTCATGCAGCTCTTTAGCAAGACAGTAGAAAACTGTCTTGCTAAAGGAAATGTGTCAGTACCATATGTTTTATCATCTTTTCAAAAACCCCATTCAAAACCTCCATCTGAAATCTGTCATTTAAAGCAGAAAACAACCTGCCTGGTGTAGAGCATGAGGCTGTGCAATTATATGATTATTCTCATACTTATACACCTACACAGTTAAGAAAAACATTGCCTTGTTAAATTAAAAGTGTCATTACCGTAACTCTTGTTTTCTAATTAAATCCTAACGCAGAACTTCATTAGAAAAACTGCCGTTTGAAGCACCCAGGTTGGAAACAGGATGTCAGCTCTAGTTAGATTACCTGTGATTCAATACACTTTTACAGGTCTGTAATATCTTGTTTAATTAAATGTTTAAGACTCATAAGTCTTATTTTCTCATTAAAAAAAAAAAACTAATTCAGAACTTTCATAGAAAATCTGCCGTTTTTAACCGAGTGCAGCCAGCATCCACATTTTCACTAAAAGAAGATCGCTGCTGAGGAATTCTAAGATTTAATGTGATTTAATAGACTAATTAAACTTAATTACATGTGTAATGAGTTTTACTTTCTAATCAAAAAGCTAATGCAGAACCTCCTCTGAAAATCTGCCCCTTGAACTTGAGCTACATCAACGTTCGACCACAAAAAGATGTCATCGCCGCTGCACAATTATGAGATTAACTGAATTTAATCCACTTATGAAGTTAATCCTCCTTTGTCCAAGCAGCCTTTGGGCTAATGATCGCGCTCATTATGAGGATGTCAGTGTTCAGCTGAAGTGCTGTCCTGTGGTGTGTATGTAGCTCCGGGCTGAACCAGTTCTGTCTTTAACAGCATAAATCTGAACATGTTCGCTGAGGTTAACCACCAAACCTCAGATTCAAGCCTGGAGACAAAGGAAACGCTCATTATTACCATTTGTCTTTCAAGAAATGCATTAGTCTGTATTCACAGGAATAAAACCCGTCTGTAAGACTCTGCTCTCAGCTCTGGACTGACTGGTGGGAGTTGTGTTTGTAGGTGGTGGCTGCCATGATTCAAATACAAACCAAGCTAAGCCTTTAAAGGGGCAATTTGTAAGATATTGAAAATACTGAACCTGGTGTCAAAGACTTCTGTTCTGTGTAGGATTTTAGTTGAAAATACCAAAAATTAACTAAAACAGAATGTGGAGAAGTTCTGACATTATGACGCCTGTGTATTGTGCTGCAGGGATGTCTACTGAAGTTAGCATGCTAACCAGCTAGCCCTGATGCGTCCTGTCTCCTGATACCACTCTGTACCGAGAGGTGATAGTCTGATAGCTCCGGTAGTTTCAGCTGGGAGATGTAATAGTGCCGAGTCAAATAAATAAACAACATAAACTAACAAAACGTCGAGAAAATAAATATTATACAACCGTACACCATCTGAGTTTAAGTTTCTCTCCTTTACCTCGTTGACTCATCGTTAAACACACTTCATTCAAAGTGGACACAAACTAAATAAAACTCCTCAATCACCTCCGTTTCGTCGAATAAAAAACTGTCGGATAGTAGCACCACTTAGCTTCACGGCTAACCGAGCTACTTGCTAACAGCAGCCTATTGTTAAAGAAAAGATTACAGAAAGCAGCAGTAAGTGTTTTTTCCTCCTTCCTTTTGAATTCACACAATAAATAAACCAATTTACAAACCAATACCTGAAAGGTAAAATAACCATTTTTTGTCAAAGGAGTCTGGTGAGCAAAGGGCTATCTGACAGGAATGTAAAAAATATTGTAAATACAGCGTAAACAGACCGATATCAGCTGGAACAGCTGTATAAAACTTGTCTTTTTACTTTTTGCGTGTAGATGATGCATTCAGGGACTGCTATGACTAAAAATACATGTTTTCATGTCTGATTATGTAAAATATTTTGAGGCTGACATGTTTTTTTGGGTGGAAGATTAAAAATATATGTTCTCTTGCACACACATACAATCAGCTGTGTTACAGTCAGAACAATGAGTTCGTCTCATGAGGACGAGTCCACAGAGATGTGATTAGCACACACACACGGGACGGGTGTGTGTGTGTGTATGTGGATGTTAAAGCAGAATAAAGCAAACAGAAAGAGAGAGAGCAGATGGTCCAGACTGAGCCGAGATCACCAGTAAGACCAGTGAAATCACTTCTGTCAGAG
>OMLP01040704.1:0-18210 GCA_900302685.1 Spondyliosoma cantharus | reverse complement strand
CGAAAGAATAAGATCGCAGATACAAGCGGCCGAAATGAGTTTCCTCCGCAGGGTGGCGGGGCGCACCCTTAGAGATAGGGTGAGGAGCTCCGTCACCCGGGAGGAGCTCGGAGTAGAGCCGCTGCTCCTCCACATCGAAAGGAGTCAGCTGAGGTGGCTCGGGCATCTGTATCGGATGCCCCCTGGACGCCTTCCTCGGGAGGTGTTTCAGGCATGCCCCACCGGGAGGAGGAGACCCCGAGGAAGACCCAGGACATGCTGGAGTGACCATGTCACCCGGCTGGCCTGGGAACGCCTTGGGATCCTCCCGGAGGAGCTGGAGGAAGTGTCCGGGGAGAGGGAAGGCTGGGCGTCCCTGCTCAGACAGCTGCCCCCGCGACCCGGCCCCGGATTAAGCGGAAGATAATGGATGGATGGATGGATGGATCACCCATTATTTCAATTCATCATCTTGGCACCACAGATGTCTGTACCAAATTGTATGGTGATCTACACAACAGGTGAGATGTTTGACTCAAAAATACAAATGGATTTTATGCTAATGTGAGATTGAAAGTCAGGGGACCACCAAGCGATTTGCAATCACTCTTAAAGAACCATGGATGTCTGCACAAAATTGCATGGTGAACATGCACATCCATGACCTGGTGAGACATATCTTCATAGTTTGGGTGATGGACCAACCAAATTGCAGACAGGCATTGCCTTTTACCACAGCCATGCTGTCTTTGGATAGTCTGGATAGTTGCTGTCATGCAACTCTTCGTAATATAGGTAATAGGTGGTCTTCCAAAAAGATATGGATTATCAGGATTCACACATCTACTGACAGCAAAAAATGTAGTCACCACGCAGTAGAGCTTGAAAATAGAGTAGTAGTTTAATGTAGAGATCTGATGTAGATCTCAGCTTCCTTGAAGGTTTCCCCTGTTTAATACCTTGTTTTCCTGGCTGCCTGTGCCTGGTGTGCTTAGCATTACTAATAGCACTGCTACCAAATGGATTACATTCCTATTAACATGTTGACACTGTCTCCTCCAGGCTTCATGACAAACAGAGGAAGGGAGATATATGATTGCGAGGAAATACAGAACGACAACACTGTTTTTTTAGATTAAGAG
Source organism: Spondyliosoma cantharus (assembly GCA_900302685.1). Lineage (NCBI taxonomy): Eukaryota > Metazoa > Chordata > Actinopteri > Spariformes > Sparidae > Spondyliosoma > Spondyliosoma cantharus. Next base: position 17,089 of record OMLP01040704.1, on the reverse strand, counting down.
ATGTAGGGAAAGAAGAACATACTGTGTTATGTTGATACACATGAAAGTCTGTCTGATGTCTATCCTCACCGCAAATAAACAAAGCTCTTTCTGCAGTTAAATGTTAAATATCATGGACACAACATGGTACTTACCCCAAACAAGCTACTTGGTTGGGGTAAGTAACTTTGGAGTTTAGGTCAAAATAACTATGTGACCTATGTAGCTTCAATTACGAGCAAACGTACGTCAGTGTTACATTACTTTACTATGTTAGTAAGTTCAAATAACTAAGTGTTGACTTTTGGTTTCACACTGAACAGAACAGTTGTCTCCTCTGAAAGGGTAACCCTATGCTTGTTTAACCCAACCATCTTTCCAAGGCTGCCTCCCTACATGAACTGTCTCATCTCATCTCATTATCAACCGCTTTTTCAGTGAGGGTCGCGGGGATGTAACCACTTTATCCCCCTTTTTCAAAGGGTTTACTGGAGCCAATCCCAGTTGTCTCTCTGGGCGAAGGCAGGGTACACCCTGGACGAGTCGCCGCAGGACTTACTGATGGTGGAGGCCGCCACGCAATGTGCCAACTGCACATCAGGAGCAATTTTGGGGTTCAGTATCTTGCTCAAGGATACTTCGATATGCAGCTCAGCTCCGCCCCAGGGCAGCCAGGATTTGAACCAGCAACCTTCCGATCACTAGTCGACCTGCTGTACCCACTGAGCTACAGCCGCCCCCCTGAGCTACAGCCACCCCCTGAACATGAACTGCATTGCTTTTTATACCACTTGGTCTAATTTCCTTGGCTGCTGTAATAACTAGGCTAACAAGAAATATGTATATAGATCGTAATTTGTTGTTTTTGGTGATGACCTACATTATACTGTTGTTTCTGAAAGTCACTATATAGGTATACTGCTCTGTATTAGGTAAAGCATTACCTAGAAAAAAAAATGTCTGCCTGAGTCCCAACAGATAGACAGATAGCTGTTATTAAGGATACACAGTATAGGGTGTAGCCAGGATGCTAGCACTTATTGTCAAATCAATTTTTTTTTAAAACCCAATTGGAGCAGGTTTGTGTTTAGCTTTTTTTCTGTTTCGCCTATTTAATATTTTTCTTCCACATTATCAAAGTGTTAATAACACATTTTAGCTCTGTTGTGTCCTCACAACTTAAAAGATAATCTTTGATTTGTAGCCACTCATACTTTCATATCTGTAGGATCTTGCGTTCTTCGTTGCTATGTGTGCATGTGTCTATGTGACCCTGAACACTGCTTGGCCACAAATCAGTATCGGTGTCATTCACACCACCACACACATGTTGTCAGTGGGCAGTTCAGATGTTAGGCTGGGGATATTGATGAAAATTATGAAAAAAAAAACTGTGACCAGTACAGGCTGATGATGATTGAGCTGATGGGGATAAACATGAGTATTTCAGTCAGTAATTAATAATTAACTGAACTTGATAACTGAACTCAGGTAATTTAAAACGTTCTTACGTTCTTGCTGTTCGTTCCAGCATTGAAGTGCTCAAAAACATGAATCAAAAAAGAATGCAGCCTTCTTTTGCACATGCTGCAAAGATGGTTCATGGTGGACATTTTAACTTGTCATAGTCGCAAAAGCCCAGATGGAACTTATAACCTTTATAATTGCTTCATTTATACCAGACACTGTGATTTAATACGCCTGCACTTTTACTGCCATGTCAGAGAATCAAGCAACCTATTATGTTCCTTACATATGAGGACTCACATGACCAGATGCACCAAAAATCCCCACGTGAATTAAAAAAAAGATTATTTTGTCATCAAGTGAACTTCTTGACCACCAAACTTCACCTTAGCTACACTGTAGGACATTTATAAGCAGTATAAAACACAAAGTGAATGATACATAAAACGGTTTAACAATCTAGACCCCATAGTGCCTCAGAGCGCCCGGTCTTTATCTCACTATAGCACCCAGGAACGAAAGCATTCCCAGTGTATCAAAACATGCAAAATATTATCGTAACTGGAGGTAGGCATCAAAAAAATTCCTGTATTCATTTTATGGATGCCATAATCAAAATCACATCACTTAATCAACGTCAGTAAATCAGAAACTGCACGGCTGTACACACACTGCCAGGGATGGACTCTATTTTCCAGTGGGAAGCGTGATGAAGAGTGTGTGAAGAGTACTGGCCATGTGGCGGTGTCTTTCCACAAATACATTTGGTGATTTTGTGTCTTTTTGTTTTGTTTTGTTTTGTTTTACAAGATGAATTGAATTGTCTAAAATGGCAACTATTGAATAACAAATTAAAAAGGAAGGCTTTGATTTAAAAATGAAACAACTTATGATTCTCAAATATTTCATTTTTGAGATAGAGCTGTTTGTTTGGTTGGAGTACAAAATATATATTTTAAGTGAGAATTATCAGTGAACTGCAGCAACACTCTAGAATTCTACTGGGGTCTAGAGGGTTAAAGTATGTAAGTGTGTAATAAACAATTCATAAGTTGGTTATATACTAGTTTCTGACTGTCATCATCAGACAAACGGCCAGAGTACATCTGTGGAAGAAACTGATTTTGGAAACCCCCCAATGAAGTCTAGTCACAGGTGGTGGTGATGAAGGAAGAAGGATCCTGGAGCTCTGACGACGGGGGGAGTTGACTCTGGCGAGTAGAACCTAGCCGCTGGATGAAGAGCTGGAGGAGGATGGGGTGGAGGAGGGTCGCACGAATGCCTGAAATGACGGCAGAGAGGAAAAATTGCTAGACCTTCTCATAGTATCCGGCTGATTCCAAATATCTATGCACGGGACTTGGATTTAGCACGGAGCTAGACGGAACGGGGGCACTGGATAAGTACTGAGTAGGACTCTGGACAGATGCTCTGGAAGACATCCTTCCTAGTGGCTACATCTAGTGGGCTTGTGGGAAATACTGCCTGAGCGGAGCGATGTGTACCCTTTTGGTGACATCTTTCTGTAATTCTTTACCATGGATTATTATTTTTTTTTATTTTTACCTTAGCTGGGGGGATATGTGTTACTGGCTCACCTGTAAGTGTAATGTAGTGCATCGGTGTGTGCTAAAGGAAGCCGCTCTCCCTCATGGCAACAAGTGAAGATGACATGTTACAACGGGTGATGTTAGCCAGCATAACAGTGTGTAGATAAGCTCAGAGCTCCAGCATCACCGTGTATTGTGTTACTGTTGAAGACTGTAGTAAAGCTGCTGTGTTGGGCGGTATCTGAGTGCTTCACTCCTCATCCGTTCAGCAGAGTTGCTCGGACAGCAGGAAGCTAGTTACCAGCTAATAACGAGACAAAACATATATTAGTATAAATAAACAGTGTGCTCCTCACTACGGTTCGGGTCGGCAAGTTGTGGAAGGTAACATGTTTGCGGCTTGAGGAATGTATGACGTATGACACAGAGTATACTGAGTTACTTGCCAGTGAGGATGTAGAGGGCTGAGTCGAGGAGAGGACTAGCTGCTGCATTGAGGCCTGAGTGGGCATAGTGGGGGGGGAAGCGGCTGAGTCGGCCTGGCCTGGAACTAGTCCCCTGATGGATGGTGGCATATGGCTTGGTCCGCCGACTTGTGAAGCTGGTCGAGTGGGAAGTCTGGGGCTGCAGAGATGCGGTGGTCTTGGAGTTGAGACGGAAGGAAATCGGTTTCATTTAATGGAGGATTAGCAGGTCGTAATACAAGTGCCTCTAGGTCAGCCGCTCGAAGAAATGAATGTGATACTCGGCAGCAATCGGTGCAGGGACCCAGATCCTCCAGAAGAGGATCATGATCGGAGTCAGACATCAGCTTTGAGAGATAGTCTTGCTGATTGAACTTATGCTGAGCTTCATTTCAGGGATCAGTGGAAAAACTCCATCCTGCATATACCATACGTAATCTGAACTGAAACAAACAGCTAAGCTTCTGAAAACACTGCAGGTCCCCTGACACCTTTAGCCAGGCAAACGCTCAGAAAATCAGAAACACACACAGGGGGCTCTGGGTTGCTGCCACTAAGCCTGCGTGTAGTGTCAGGCTTAACTTTTCCCCCAGTCAGGGTGAGCTTGTCTTTGTCCACCGTTTCAACCGACTGCCAACATAAAGGTCAAACAATTACTGGCCCACCTTTCTGTTTCACATTGCTCTTTTCAGCTTTCTGTGCATGTGTGTACAGTCTGGTTGAATGTCAGTTTGTAGGTCACAGATTGCTCGTATAACAGCTTTTTAAAAGTGGCTCTTTTCCAGCTTGTCCCTTTATCTCTCTGTGTTTCAAGCACCTAGGCCGTGTCGCAGCACAGGTCACCTCCTCCGTTCAGATGTCTGGAATAAAGGACGCCTTTCATATTTTGTTATCTTTATCTCTCTGCTTGAGTTTATGGCACAGATGGGAGAGTGGCAGGGAATACAAAGTCTAGAGGGATGACATGTAAAATAAAAATAACACTGACCTCGAAATATGATATGAGCTTAAGATCCGACTGATTTGGGGTTTTGGAGGCGTTTACCCCTAAATTTAACCGTGCCACCAGTACGTTCTTCCACTGCCAGTGTTCCACACAAATGGTATCTCCTGTAAGCGTCAATCAGGCTGCAGAAAACTACATAACACAACAATAGAATGGCTGCTCCGAGAGTGCTACATTAAAGTACTGCGTGTAAGCAAAGAAATCAGTGATAAAACTTGTTTTCCTGTGATTTGTTGAAAGATTTTTCGACAGGTTATCATGTCTTCCTTGTTAATAGACTCTAATATAGGCCCAAAAAAATGGTTTGCTGCAAGCCGTTCGACAGCTGCTCAAAAGTTTGGAATTATTACAAGCAGATATGGTTGAGCGGACTACTATAATGTCATGCTTTTAGTTAGTAAAAGTAGTGACAGTAATCCTTGCAAATCATTATTTTGTATGAAAGGTTTGGAGAAAAGTTACATTCTGTATGTGGAGAACACACCACTGTACAATGGTTCAAACGGGTTAGGCCATGAAGTGCTCATTACTTCTTTTCTACAACAAACTGGAATTAAAAGATATGTTTCTTAAAACTTTCAAATTCAAATAAAAGTCGAGGGTTGTCTCAGAATGTCAGGTGAACTGATAATGGACTGACATATTTAAACCATTCAGTCTAACCCCTGAGTAGACGGCGACTTAAAAGCATGAAAGACCATTCAAAATATAGAGTAGTCCTTTCAGCCATCTGACTGCCCCAAATCGAGCTTTCGTGGCAGGCTAGCTTGCTGCAAAACATCTGAGATTATTAAGTCCAATATTGCAGACACAGAAGCAGGTAGGTTGATCAGCAAAAAAGCAAACTTTAAGGATTGACTTGAATGAAAGGGTTGAGGGTTGTCACAGCAACAGTCTGTTCATCTTGATTTCAATTTAGCTTGATACAATTTCATTGTACATGTGTATAGTGACAATAAAGGAATATTCTATTCATTGACTTGACCTGTTTGTTTGAAAAATGTTAGCTTATATATTTAACCATAGAGCAGACAGTCTTTTCACTTTGTTTTCAAATACATAATCTGTTTGCCTCTATGCTTATTTTCAGAGAGGAGAAGCATTCGAAACAGCATGAGTTGCTTTACATTCAGTTCAGGCTTCCCATAGATGGCCAGTGTAGCATTAACTACAGTGACACAGACTGTACCATTCCTATCAAAACAGAGGGGACTGATACTGACTGGACTGTAATCCATTTTTAATGAAAGACCAATTTGGACTCCATATATTGGCTTGCCTGGAGCAATGTGAACTCGCCGGGCTTTAATCCTGTTCCTCAGGACTTAGCACCCTGCTGGGCTTTCTTCCTGCAATTTAATCAGGGGCTGATTTACACCAGGCACACTAGGTGAATGTAATTACCCATGATTTTGCCCAAGTGGACATCCTGCAATGCCCTCTACCCGCTGAATAGCTTTAAAGCCGCAACTTATAATTTCAATTTGATACACTTTGTATTATGTGCCTGTGTGTGTACGTAAAGAATAAATCAGACTGCAAGGGCATTCCAAAGCATGACCTGGACTGATGAATTCTTCTGAGTCTCTCTTTCCTCACACACATAATATGAGTCTAATGCACACTATAACCTTGAATTGTTTATACATTTACAGGTATATACCTGCTTTCCTAGCAAGGCTTGCAGTTGGTCAGCCATGGAGTTTATCAGGCATGCTCAATTAAACTAGGTATCTAAAGCACATACACAGACATGCACATACTCACAGACAGTGGCCCTGTGCCTCACTGTGTAATTGATTGACTCTATGGTTCATTGACTATCTGAGGCAAGACTGTTTGGCTGAGTGATTGGCTTAGCAGCTGACTGGTCCACTAATTGAGTAGCTCAGTTTGGGAGTGACTAGCTGGTTAAACAATTTTGGATGGTGGTGACACTGACTGGCTGCTGTAGTGGTAAAACCAATACATGTTGTTATATCTCAAAACGTAATGTATTAAGGGTTCTTTGCTTATCACTCATTTAAGTGTATGACAAAATATGCCTATTGTAAAGTGGCTATTTTAGGTTCAGAGTCCAATTTCTAAATTCCTGGGATTGTTACTTTTCAATTGGCCCGCTGATGCCCCCTCGTTGCCGTCTTATAACATGATGAAGTGCCCTCTAAGGAGGAAAGAAAACTGATAAAGCGTCATCTAGGGTGCTCTTACAGTGAACCACAACATGATGAAATGGCTTCTAGGGTACACTTCAAGTTCAGTATAAATGTATCATGACTGTCTGAGTGCTGGTGCCCCTTCTCTTTTTTTTTTTTTCACCCCTGCCCCTCAAACATCCTGAGTCCGATTGACTTCAGGTTAAGAACAATTTAATCTTGATAAACGGATTATCAAAATTGATGTATATTACTGCAGAATCTATACGCAAGGGACAAGAATTTGGTATCGGCAAGTGCTTTGTTTCCTGTCTGTATTCCGTTTGTAGTATTGACGATTTTAGCAGGCTTTAGTCGTATGCAGGATGAAGGAAAAACACACACACAATTGCATTATCTTTATTATTGCATTTTTGTGTTGAATTCAATTACATGAAAGTCGAATTCTGTCAAAAAATCGGAAGAAAGGCATCTTGAGAAAGGTTTTTTGTGACCGAAACATTAACTTTTTTAATAAATCTGTCAATGCAAAGATCACGAATTTACCTAACTTCACTGGCTTTTGTTGCAAGCAGGTGAACAGATTGCATGGAGAACAAAAGAGGTGGAACCCATCGGCATGACAACTTACCTTTATTACTTTATTTTTTATTATTTATTTATCTGCATAAATCTAATAGATTAATACAGATTAGTTTTATGTCATCTAGACCTTAAACAAGTTGCTTATCAAACTATAAACAATGACTGGCACACAGATGAGAAAGTCTTGGATAGGACATCCATTATCCAAATGGGGCTGCCCTGAAATATTAACTGTTGCCTCTAGAGGCTAAATCATTGTTGGATGGCGACCTTCAAAAAATTCTAAGCACACATAGTTTTAACTGTAGCTCCTAGTGGATTCTAGGTAGGTCCTAAATTTTAAATTCTGACCTAGTGTTAAGAGGTAGAGTCCAGTTTTATTTATTTAATTGGTTACCTTTGCGTTGGTGGAATATAATGTGACATGCAATCATGTACAATGGACTATATATAGTCTGTAACCAGGGCTGCTCCAGTCCAATCCACTGGATCAGTATTGATGCAGATACTGAGCTTATCAAGTGGGTCAGGTATCGGCCAGAACTGACCTAGGCCTATATGTTTGAATGCACTTTCTATGTAAATGCCATTGTGAAAGTCAACGTTTCATCATTTATATTCATTCATTCATTAATGATGGCCCTCCATTTTCAGTGCCAGAGAATGGCATGCACTCATGATATCGTTCATAAAAATGATCCTACAGTGAGGTACAGTGAGGTGAAGATTTTACAGATTTTTTGATTGGAAGAGCTGTTGTATGATATCAGTTATCGGGAGATACTCTGGATTGCCATGTTAGTATTTAGAAAGAAACCCTTGAATCCATGCATCCCTTGTTCTAATTATGAAACATTAGGATTGCAGGGGCCTTTTCATAGCCTTGCTTTACTTTTCTACAGGCTTGCTAAAAATAATCCTGCAGCAGGAAACTTTGCTCACAACCGCACACATTCACCAGGATAGGAACAGCAGGAAGACATCTTTCATGTCCTTTATTGATTCATCAGATAGCCAGACTGTCAAGAAAAATGTTCAGTGAGCGCTTAGATCATGTAAAAGGAGGGCAGCCAGTGAAGGAAGAAGGAAGTGAAAGAAAATGCTTTTTTCTCTGTCCTTCATGCAATTGAGTGCCTGTATTTGGACGCATATTGAGCATATTACACTTGCTCACTGAAAGCACCATTATGTGTTATAGAAGTTGTTTATTTTCCTTTTCATTTTAAGATAGCAATTTTCTCCTGTTCTCTGAGTTTCATCTCTGTTCCTCTCAGGAGGCCTTTTTTTTCCAGTTTCTCTTTTACTCTTAAATCAGCAGATTTGTTGATCGCACCATGAGGTCTTACAATTGGTAAAGAGCCGATGTGGAGCCTGTTTCTGAAAAATGCAGGCACCTTTGAAGTTGTCATTGCTGATGTCAGCATGACATCACAGCAAGTCAGTATCACGCTGAAAGAAAATCTAATCCAGACACATTAGAACTGGCTTATTTCAAATGAGCCTATTGATTTGGACAAAACTGATCTGGCTTGCCACAGGGTGATCCACATTTGAATTGCTGTCATTCTGGTGCCACACCAGAATGAAAGCAGTACAATTCATTCACCAGTGGTGCCACATAATTGTCTTTTTGATATGGAAAGATATGCTGTACATTGGTGCCTTAAAAGAAAATACTGAGAGAAATATCTTTGTTGTCCTGAACATACCACATAACTTGAGATCGAGGCTTAAATGGATGGATTCTCTTCTCGTTTTTGTCATTGTGAAGAGTTAAGGAAGGATAATGTATGTCGTATTGAAAAACACCAGCTAATGGAATGAATGTAGAAGACAAGCTGTGAATTAGTGTAGTATTAGTGCTTCCCACACAAATACTTCACTTGGTCAGGCTGCTCAGTAATATTAATTGCTACCTATGTAAGTATATTTGGCCTTTTTTTATTTTATTTATTATTATTTTCTGACTTTTATTTTCTTATCCATCTGAGATTCAGAGAGGGAGGGAGATCTATTCTCTGGTATCACATCCCTCCTGTAAATGTTTAATGTGGGCCTATTTATGCCATTGTTTGGCACAAGCTTGTAAGTAAACCTGCTTGTTGTGATGTCATTCAGTATCAGGTTGGTTTTGATAGTTTTGATAGGCTACATAATTAACAACAAGCTTCCTCACACTCAGCTCACCTGCAATTGTGAAAAGGGAATCGGAGGTGAATAAATCCCGAAATTTTGCAACACATCCTCACACCTGGTCAACTGAATGGGCTGATTGCCACACGTTCCCAAAACAACATGACAGTCACAGTGTACCAGTGACAGACGTGCTAGACCTGGTCATATGCCCACAGTTTAGTTAGGGTACATTTAGGCAAGCAAAGTACCATGTTACTTCTGTAACATCAGTTGTGAACTCAACATACGTGACGCAACTTAACTGCGTTGGTAGTTACATTTGACCCATCCATCTGTCCCCGACCTCAGACCTATGCAGACTTGTTATACTACTTCACTTATCTCCCTGCTTCACTGCCATAAAAATCACCATGGCCACTAGAGATCACAGCCAAACACGGAACATATAATAATATGAATATTAATTCCCTGTCGACCAGTTTTTCTGATGAATTTGGGCTGGCTGTTTTGGTGATTTCATAAAACATACTGCTAATGATAGAAGACACTGTGTGTGTTTTTGAGTCCCTTTCTCAGGTTGTCAAGTATAAAGCACATCTTATTTGTCCCATTTGTAAGATATTGCTATCATAAATTGTTGTGATAAATTTGAATTGAATAATTTAGGCTCTAATTTAGGCTCTTGTATTCGTATGAATTATTGGTGTTTTCTATATATCTCAAACAGCGTGAGGGTAATGATAATACTTGTCAGTAAAATAACACAATTAACAGAAACAATAAATACAAATGCAGTGGATGAGTGGAGAAAAGGATTACTTTGAAATGTTCATGATTGCATAATGGCAGGTTCACTGATTGAATCAGGCCTGACAAAAAAAAAAAGAGTGCAGTTTCAGATTGGACAAAACAAGTGTCTTTCTATGATTTCTCATTCACAGGGTTCTTGTCCAACTGAGCCATCTGGCTGCCATTTTATTCAAAATGCAGTCTGTGATTGGCTGCCATTTTATGCTGAATAGTGGACTCCAACTGGTTGGACATTTTACTCTGAACAACAGGCAGTGATTGGTGAGGAGGCCTGATACCAGGTCTGGACTGATTTCCAGCAGGCCATGAATAAATGGACACACATACACAGACTGAATATAGCCAACACACACCGTATATGTGAAAAGGGAAATTTCCACCTTTGGTTGAGAGACTATTGAAATGGAAGGAAAGGGAGAATTGTGGAGTATTCACCTTTTAAAACAATATATAAAGAAAAACATGCTTTTCTTATTTGAACAAATTCAAACATCTGCATACATTCACAAATATACAGTATCACAAGACATGACAAACACCACAACAACAAGGAGGAATGAACAGATGAGTGACACATATAACCTTGCCTACAGACCTCTATATATCTCATGTTACAGTCACATTTAGCATTGTACTCCCTCTGTATTTCTGCCTGATTTGTATTTTTTCATTCAGAGAGAGAGAGAGAGAGATAGATAGAGAGAGAGAGAGAGAGAGTGTCATGGGAAATGAACGAAAGAGCTGATTTGGTATGCAAATGCCACAACATCACAACCGGGAAAAGCTAAATTGAAATGCCATTTTGTATTCATCAATAGACAGTGATGTGTGTTTGTGTGCGGGTGAGGAAGTGGTTGAACATTATAGGATGTTCCGTTTTATGTGTGTGTTCGTTATGTCAGTGTGTGTTTTTGTAACTTGCAATACAAATAATTTTTTCCTCAACGTGGAGTAGGAAACGGTCCCCAACCAAACATTAACAACCAAGCCCTCTCATTGATTGATTTTTGACATTGTGTATATTTTTATGAGTGGCTCATATTTGTGAACACAAGCAGGTGTGTTAGTTTCAAGGTGCTACAAATCAAAAATCTACTTGAACTTGAATTGGCTGAAAAAAAGGTACAACCATGTATCAACAAGACATGGTAGTTAGCTTCATCGCAGACTAATCAGCCAGCGATCAAACAGGCACAGGCTGTTCTCATCAAGACAATGCTGCTGTGCTGGCTCAAAACTGTGCCTGCATGGCAACAGGACTCAAGGCTCACAAAGACACGTGAGATTTAAAAAGAAACATAATGGCCATGACAGCTGGAACTACTTCGGCTGTAGTGCCTTAAACATCCTACAAGGATCTTTGAACTGATTATGGAGCAGACTAAATGTAATACTGATGCCTCTCATTGACCTACATTAAGAAATGAGACTAATAGCGGGAAGATTGACTATTTCTTTACAGTTACTAGAGTAATTCTCAATGCCTGTCAGGTATATTTTGTCTTAAATCATAAAATGTAACTTTTTCATGGTCGAGTGCTGAGGGTGAACTGAACAGTCTCGCAGCCAGAGGAAAGAAGCTGCTCTGTATTCCGGTGGTACAGCATAGAATGAAAACTAAATTTACTGTTTCATCAGTGTAATATTACAATTATTAACTTACATAGTAGTGTTGTAGTACTCGAGATCGGTCTTGGTCTCGAGACCATTTTTTGAGGTTCTTGGTCTTGTCTTGAAATCGAGGGCATTTTTACTCGGTCTTGTCTCGGTCTCGGACTGGGCGGACTCAGGTTTTTTGAACGAGACCGATCAAGACCACCGCTGATAGGCTTTTCCCCCCTTGTTAACCTGACATCAGTCTCCATCCACTAGTAGCAGATGCATGCAGAGTGCATTACAAATCACAAGAGGCCGCGATCAGCTCCGGCGCACTGTGGAGTCAAGCCAGGCACGGCTGCTTTACGATCCGGCTGCCTGGTTTATGTTTCACGAAAGCCGCAACAAGCTACACAGAGCAGATCCACCGGCAGGAAGTCAGAGACACAGGAACGGCATAGAGCATCTGGCCAATTTTCCAAATAAAACACCCTGTGCAGACTCCCGACTGTATAAAAATGAAAATTACCAGATCAAGATGAGTATTTGCTGAAAGTTTAATATTAATGGTAAGTTTGCTTTTGCAAGTGTTTTTAGTGTGTCTGTTCAGAACATGGTGGCTTATGTTTTGTTGGTAATTGTCATTTTTATGCTGGTTTATAGTTTATCCATTAGTGAGGTAGCTGTTACATCGTGACACCAGCTGTTTTATCCCCCATTGAAACGCACTCTGCTGGAGTGACTTTCTCCGTTCTGTATTTGTAGTTTTTAAATATAAGGTCTTCATATCGGACAATATAGATGATGATATTGATATATCTGTGATAGGCTAATATTGGCCGATAAAATTGGCCCACAAATAAATCGGTCAGGCTCTGCTATTTTGCACAATGTTCATTGTGTGTCCTTCAAGGAATTTAGATGGCAAAAAATTCCAAGGGGTCATATAACTTTAAATGACCCTGCTTGAAGTGTATTGTGAGAAATATGAGAAAACCTGCCTGATTAAACTCAGTCCACTGCATACAATTTATAGGTGTATATACTCATTACTTTAATTCAGTTATAAAAAGACAATTGTAGTAGGTAGAGAAGGAAGATAACTGGATAAAATAGAATTGTATAATTATAAATGTCACAGTTATGGTTAAGGCGTCCTGCAACAATGTCCTTTGGGAGGTGTACATAGGTGTGTCAGGGCAGGGTGTTGAAAAGTCGATCACTGCTGGTAAGGAAAGATGTCTGCCAACTCGGTTATAATTCATTATTTATTTATTTATTAATTATTTTCTAACTTTCAAAGCACCGACTATATTGAGCCTACAGCTAAGTTAGCTTGCTAATGTTAGCTCACGTGGCGTTGTTGTCACAAGCAAGATAACAGAACAACATCGATGAAATGGGCCATATTTCTTCCACAAAATGTGTGATACACACACAAGGCTTTATCAAGTCAAACTGGAGTTGTGTGTGTTAATATAGAAAGAACAGGCATTGAGGAATAATGTATGGGTAAAATATAAATTAGGCAAAATAAATGGTTTAAAACACATTGTTTCAAAAGAAAGGCCTTGGTCTTGTCTCGGTCTCGACCTCTAAAAGTCTTGGTCTTGTCTCGGTCTCAGTACTCTCTGGTCTTGGTAAGGTCTCGATTGGTGCAGTCTTGACAACAACACCATTAGATAGTCACAATATACATTACCTCACCACAAACAGTTGTTTGTTTCTAAAAAAGAAAAAAATAGGGTTAAAATGTGTTAAATAGGATTCAAAATGCACACTGCAGCAAGATCCGGATCTTTCTGACAGGAGGCAGTGGTGCTCATACCACTTTCGTCCACAGGCGCCACTAGAATCAACAAACATGTTTTAAAAGCTTTAAAAGGTAACTCAACTAATTTTACATATTTAAGTGTGTTTGCAGGTCTTGGGGAGTACTACTGCATATGTGATAAAACAAATTAAAAGACAGTAGTATAAAGCTTTTTGTGGCTCCAGAGGAAGCTGAATGAAATCTGATAAATTGCTTACAGTGAGTCACTCAGTGGTTAAGTTGCATTGTGGGTAATGCAAACATTATAATTAGCCTTACAGAGTCTTGATATATATTTTATGTGTTTACTTAAACACTTGAAAGGTAATATATAAACCTACAAATTAGCCCCAGGAATTAATTGTTTTAATTTATTATGAATAAGACTGCTCTGTTACTAAATGATAAACATGTTTAAAAAAGCTCTTTAAGCTCTTTAATACAGATGTGTTGTACTGTGTACATACCAAAGAAGACTCTCTTCTGTTAAAGACAGTGTTACTCTGGGCAGTCTGTTCCACGGGGGCTGCGGTCCTCTCAGCGCCTTTTATGAGTCATCATCATTGTCAACGAAAATAAAAACAGAAACCCAATAACATCAACAATGCCAAGTTATTTTTTTCATAGACATGATTATGTGATAGGTCTTCTAACAGGAAGTTCATAAACAAGAAGCCTGTCAGACCTATAGAAACAAGTAAGGGGTTATTACGGTGGTTGTTTTGGATTTAGCGTTATATGACTGTGTCTCATCAGATTTTCTTGAAGACGACGCAAAGAGCTGTTGGGGTTTTCTTTTTAATTCATTCACCTGTCAAATAAAAACACTGAGCGCCCACTGAAACCCTTTACCTGAAATAAAACCTGCTTTCATCTGTCAAAAATATTTATGACTTTTATGTGATATGACAAGATATCTGATCTCACAGAGCGGTGACAGCACAGAAGCAATAAGCAGCTTTGAAAAGACGTGACAGTTGAATCTTTTATATGACTAACAAATAAATAAGGGACAGACACTTTTTGAGTTTTTTCAAAACAATCTTATATGTGGATGCACTGTTAAGTTATGAAAAATACATTTCTACGTAGGAGGAAAGAGAGACATGTCTGTGTCCTGTTGGGAATCTTAAGTAGAGTGGTGTATTGGGGGGGTTCACACCTTAGGTTTCACTTCTGAAAAAAACGAAACCTTTCACAATATTGTTGTTTCATTCTGGCTCCCATAATATACTGAAACCCGTATTAGTCATTTACAATTAATACGCTATAAAGAGCCCTATTGTTCATAATGTGAACGCTGCCAGCAAATGAGCTGTGGGTGTAAGCAACATGAAGGGATGTTTATTTGACTATACAACCCACACTGTAATGACGTGGACAATCTGAAACATTAAGAAAATAATAATAATAATTTTCATAATTAATTTCATCCTTCTATGATGCAATGATGGCAATTATTTTCTAGTACTGACTGAAGTTTGACTGTTAAGTACTGTGAGCAAAATGGTACTCATATGGACTTATTCATGAAAGTAGCACTTTCTTCTCATGTTCTTGCAACACACTCAAGATGAAATAATAACCTAGTGGTATGGAAAATATATTCTATAAATTGAGCAGTGTGATATATATTGCAGTACTGTACATCCCTGCATGTTTGAGCAGATTCAGATGACTCAAGTCCTTGTCATTGAAGGCCTTGTCAGCACAGATGTGAGGAGAGAAAGGCGGAGATCTACATGACAGGAAAAATCACACGTGTGAGAAACAAGACGAAACAAAGCAGAGTTAGTGCGCTTCCTCCAGTCATCGGTGTAAAATTAGATCAGACGAATTGTTTCAGTGGGTTTGCCTTATTTGCTTTTTTCGCCCGCCTTCCTGTCATCCTCCTCTGAGCTTTATTTTCCTTTCTGTCTTTCAACCTGCATAACAAATAGCAGGCAGCTCAGGAAGAGAGTAGGAGAGGGAACTGGAGTCGAGGCATGGGGGTGGTATTAATACACTTCTACCCAGCATGACAGAGGGAGAGCAGCAGTTCATGTGGTTGAGAAAAACAAACAGTTCCATGAAAAATTTGCCAAAAGTGTAAAAATTGTAATTATCTTCCAGTGACTCGCTGGCTTATGGGAAAAGTTTAGATGTAAGGGATTCAGTTTGGGATACATTTTTTAGATGGCAAGAGGAGTCTAATAATGGAAGGGTTTTATTTTTCCCCATGGGCTTTCTGCAGTCTGCCAGTTGCTAAAATGTGTCCAAGTCTAAGCCAAAACCGAAGGCTGGAAATATCAGCCAGCTCAATACTGCTGACTGATTGTATGTGTGTTCTCACTATTTTCTGAACTTCTCTTCCAGCCCATCACAATCAGAAAAACGACCATATAGGTCCTCTGTGGAAGCAGCTTTTTATGACCTATATTGACGTTTCTTGTAAGGTGGCGACCTATAGTGGCCGTAGTAATTGTTAGGCAGCAGAAGAGGAAGTCAGGCTGGATAGTATAAAGAGCGACAAAGTCCTTACTTTTACTAACTGTTGGTGTTACTCTTTCATGCTTATTTTAATTGTGATTTAAAGAACTTCATTCCCATTCCTTTAAATGTATAACTTTATTTCAACAGGGCAGCAGTGTTGCCAGAATTGACAAAAAAGTTATAAAGTGACCCAGATCTTCCACATTTTGGGATCTCCGGACCATGCGTACTGCAGACACCCGCCAGCTGAGAACTAACTTATGGGCTAACTTGAAAGGGGTTAAAATCACTAAATGGATCAAATTATGGCACTGAAACAAGTCAGTTTGCAGGGGCTTGTTCTGAGTGTATTGAAATAGTGGTGTTTGTAGCCTGGCTCCAGCCCCAGAAGTGCAAAGGTGTAGGTAAAGGCAACTTTACCTGCGCCGTTCAAGTTAATCAATTAGCCTTATCAAGTCAATGAATCGCATGGCGTTTTAACATATAACCTGCCTAACCTAACCTAACGTTACATAATTTTAATAATAGTCTGATGCGACGCCACATAACTGGGAAACTTTGTCTTGTAGCCCTTCAGAGGCAAGACACAGCACCAAGCACCAGCCATGAGCCCACAGGTCCAGAGTGGGCAGGTAGGACTGATCATTAAGTGAATATTATTAGAATTAATATAATGAAGAGTATGGTGTAGACCTGCTCTATATGATAAATGCCCTGAGATAATTGTTGATGATAGATGATTCAGCACTACAATAATGAAACTGACTTGAATTTTTGACTTGAAAAAGGGGAGATTTGTGATGAGAATTATGACCATTTTTAAAATGTGATTTAGTGTCAGAGGCAGAGCCAGGAGCCAGTGGTGAGGAAGGATCGCTGCTGTCATGGAAGGAACAGGTGAGCTAGTGTGTGAACAAGCAAGCATCAGTTCCAATATAACCACTTTCTATGCCCAAATGATAGAAGTGGCCTGATATACTTTTTATCATTAAAAGTAAGATAGTAGGCTACACAAAGCACACAATTGAAAGTGGAGCAACCATTACTTGCACTGA
>OMLP01040701.1:0-13026 GCA_900302685.1 Spondyliosoma cantharus | reverse complement strand
TGCACATGATAGAACAAAACATGTACTCAGGTCCCAGCACAATAAAAGATAACAATAAGAATATCTCTAAAACACAGACATTCAAATTCCTGTATTTTTTCATATCACAATATATATCGCAGGGTTAAAAAAATCACAATGTCAGTATTTTACAATATGGTGCAGCCCTAGTTGCCGCTCTGTTCTGTGCACTCCTGACAGAGTGTAGCTGACAACTGCTAATTGGTAATGATAGCCTTGCTTCACACAAGGCAGGTCTGAAAAGTCCTCCAAGAGCTGCGTCTGCACAACTTCCCTCTAAGCTACAATGTTGACTTTGCATCTTCAGTCCTCATGTGGGAAACACCTTATGGAACAAGTTCAAGCTTGAGTCGGCCTCACATTATCTAATCTACCCTTTTGTCTTTTTTCTTTATTTTTTTTCTTTCTGTCCTGTCTGTGCAGGTGGAGTGGTGTTGAGGAGCACACTGATCAGGACAGCAGGCATCATGGTGAACATCCCAGAATACTATGCAGGGAAAACTGTGCTGATCACTGGAGCGACAGGCTTCATGGGCAAGGTACAGTATTAGTTGAGTAAACGAGTAGCTATCGGGACACGACTCAACCTAAAAAATGAGAGCTACCTAATGAGACAAGAGGAAATCTACTCAATTTCACATGTGTACGCTAATGGCAAGAGTTTAATGCTGCATTTTTGTTCACGTTGATGCTGTGAAGGCATCAGTAAGGACGTGCTCAGTATGGTTGTGCCGAAACCCTAACCTGTTGCTTATAACTGACAGTCATCAACCACTGAGCCCTCAAACATCATAACATCAGTTTCACTTCAACAAACCACACTGGTCCCCACACCGGGGTGCACCCTACCACATGTTCGAAATTAACACCCAACATTTGTCAAATGGTAGGTTTTCCGTTTGCTGAGTAAAATCTGTCACTGAATGTGAAATTATAGCTTCATGAGTTAAAAGTCTGTAAGAGCATTTTGTCAAAAGATTTAGCGCCTTAGAACTGATCTGTATTTAAAGGAGTGTCAGCAAGAGGGTTATTCTAATTCTTAAAATAGCTCCTTGCACCTGACAGCATATTTAATCAAACTATTTGCCACCCAATGAAAGCATCACTTGATTTTGGTGCAAACATAAAGAATATAATTAAATGTAGCTGCCATATGAATCAGGGGTGAGTTGTTCTTTATAAAAGAACTTTGTTCCAGAGGAAAATCTCCTGTTCTCCCCTAGAACAAAAAGGCACTACTCAGATTACTGTGCCTACCAAACATGATGCAAAGCGCAAAAACACATAATTATTGACAAAAATACAATCATGAATGATTTATATTATGATGACTACAGGAAACTCTTCCTGGTTCATTGTCACCTCCTGGCTGTTGACTCTTCACTGTTATGTTCTGCAGTTACATCACCCTGACTGGTATTTACAATATTTTATATTCAGATGATCTGCCTAAAGTGCATAAACTTCACTGGAGAATTATTTCCTTGGTGTAAAGATGTTTATGTATATCTTTATATAAATAACACTGTACAGCTGTGCGATATTACGATATATATCGTAGCACGATATAAAAATGTCAACCGTAGAATATTAACCCTCTGTTGTTTATATCGTAATTTGAATGTGTAGGCTACTTGTTTAGCACTGTTGCTACACTAACGTTAACGTACACTATGGTTGTGATTTAATACGCCGTGTAAAGCAGAACTCAACGTCGGAATGACCGTTGGATATCCAAATTTTGAGTTCAAAACAAGTTCATTGTATGAAGGCGAATGTAACTTCAGCAACGCCACTGCTTTGTTAGCATTTTCACGTCACCCGCAAGGACTCGTTTACAGCACTGGTCGCTTGGGCCTAAACAGGCAAAGCAGCATGGCGGAGACAGAGGAGAGCGCAATGGAAGACGAAAATAACGTTACTAGTAACGTTGCATTAGATGCGGATACAGAAGGAGAACCCCAAGGGATATATATCGTTATCTGGATATAAAATTAGCTATATCAAGATATAAAATGTTGTCCATATCGCACAGCGCTAGTATACAGTATGTTCTATGTTTTCTGTAGCATGAAGAATTTTTTTTAATTTTGAGTTACATAATGACAATACATGAGGTCTCTTAAGTGTAGGCTATAGGATGGAAAAGTAAGAAAAGTTTATAAAAGAAAAGAAAACAACAATCATCGTCCATTTCCATGTTTCACTGTAGACATTATATGCAAATTCAGAAGACGTCTCCCAACCCTAATTCTTACTTCAGCATCATATGCAACATATGAATCCATATTTTGTTGAATTATTGATCGATAAATGTTGCAAATAAATTCACATGGCTGTCCTTTTGTACATGGTTTGATTTCCATGTATGTCAGTCTGTCTGTTCTGCTGTTGTGGAGGAAGAAGCATGATGCAATGCATTAGTTTAAACTTCTGCAATAGACAAAGGAGGAGGTCGCAAATAAAAGTAGTTCCTCAACTGAACTTTTGCATCCCTTTCATACTCGTTATTAAAGGTGCTGCTGGAGAAGCTGCTGAGGTCCTGTCCAGGAGTCAAATCTGTCTATGTGATGGTCAGGTCAAAAGCTGGTCAGAGCCCTCAGGCCCGCATTGCTGACATGATCAACTGCAAGGTGAGAAGTGGGCTAAATGATAAGGATGGTTTGATCCATACCAGACATTTTTACAGTTTGAGTAGAATGCAAGGGTCATGCTATAACTACAGTATGTAGGCACTTTTCACCACACAAGCTGTTTGCAACATGGAGTTGTCTGTTTCTTGTCATTGCAGAGCAATAAAAAAATCTTCTTCCCTATTTTCAGCACATTTTCTTGGGCAGACTACATTCCTTTACATTTATGATAGTGACTCGGCAGATGTAGACTGTTGGTAAAAGCCTGCTATTGGGCTTCGATTTCAGGCTGCATTCTCCTCCCGTCTGCTATCTATAGTCGCTTTTACACTGGGCAATAAGCCGCCAAAAGGCCGGCGTTTTTACACAGAAGGCGGCATATTGGCGCCCAAAACAGGCCGGCAATATGGGCAATATCGGAGGGTACACTTATTTCCGCCTCCATTGCTATGTAAACACGAGGCGTAAATATGCCGGCCTCTGTGTGAGATGTGCGGAGGTGTCGATGACGTGCGGGCCACCACCAGGGAGTTTTAAAACCAGGAAACAGCTGATCACAGCAGTCAGTCCACCACTTCTTCCGCGGACGTCAACATGAGCAACTGGAAAGCTGCCAAATCCAGGAGATGCTAGCGTCTCCTGGATCTCTGTAGCTGACAGCTAGCGGAGCTCTTTGGTTGTGTCCGCTAGCTGTCTGCTAGCTGTGAAGCGGCCAGAAAACTACCAACGGTCTCTACTTTCAAATTAAAAGCCCTCCGCTAAGAACCCAGTTCTAAACTCCAATGGGGTGCAATGTAAAGCTCTTGTTTTGAAGACAATCTCGTTGTCACTGTTCACTGCCCAACTGTGCTTCAAGTCACGTCACATGTTTACGCCTACCCCAGAGGCGGCCAAGTGGCGGCTTTTGGAAAAGGAGGAATATTACGCCTCATTTTCACATAGAGAAGGCGGCAATTTGCCGGCCTTACATTGGAGCAAATGCACCGCCTTCTCTATGTAAAAAGGGCTTATGTGATCCTGTCTTCAAACTCCCTGTGGATACATGAAACAAACCCCAACTACTGACCTACATGTTGTAGGGCTACCACATTTTCTTTTGCTGGGATTTAGCCATTTTAATGCCAAGTCTAGCCACCCTGCGTGCACCTTTACTGCATCATGTGTTAAGCACAACCCAAGATAATTTGCGATTGGTTTAAAGAAATACAAAGAAGCCAGATTATTTCCACTATACCAGAATTAGAATTGGTGCAACTAGACTGGTGCAGCAAATTCTGCTAACTGAGCACTGTGGGATGGGTCTGGCTTTGCGAGACTGCAATTTATGATGACATTTACATGCACTCTCACAGTTGTTGCAGATGCAACTGTGATTTTATGCTGCATTTGCTCATGGGAATTTACATTTTTATTATTTATGACAATATTTATGTGTGACACTGCCACTCTCACCACAACAAAAGCCATTAATGGTCCAGCGTGTAGGATTTAGTGAAGTCTAGCAGTGAGGTAGCAGATTGAAAACTACCCAACTAACTGAACACCCCTCATTTCACCCTCCCCTTTGGTAGGCGCTAAAAACTGTAGACCCTCTCTAGAGCCAGTGTGTGGTTTGTCTGTAGGTTGGCAATGCTTACGTAATCAGTTTGTAGATAAGAGGAGGTATCAGGAAGGAGGGATACATAGATCTGGGATCTGTTGCAGGAGGAATGGATTCAAAGTAGGGCACTGTCATTAGCCATGCACCACTGACGCCACCAACTATAAGCAAGGGAACTTTTGATGAAAATATATTCAAGTACACAATGAAGAACTAATGATTATACTTTACAATTTGTAACTGTGCCTACAGTTTACTATGTAATGTAACTGTGCCTACAGTTTACTATGTAATGTAACTTGTGCATCATTTTGACTTAATTTTCCCTCTCAGTTGTTTGAAAGATTGCAAGAAGAGCAGCCGGGCTTTGGGGAGAAGATCATAGCAGTGAACAGTGACCTCACACTGCCAGAGTTGGATCTGAGTAAAGAGGATCAGAGCATCCTGGCTGAAAACATTAACATCGTCTTCCACTGTGCCGCCACCATTCGCTTTAATGAGCCGCTCAAGTGAGTTTTCTGCTTGTTATGCTCAATTTCTAGTCACTATGTACAGTACATTCTTTCCCTGACTGATTCTCTAAATGCTTTTGTAAGTTAACCATGTTAGGTTCAAACAGATTTACACCATTAGTAATAGTTTATAGTCTGTGTGTTAAACCACTGAGTAAATGCATATTGAGTAGGATAACGTGTATTATTATTATCATCATTATTATTATTATTATTATTATTATTGTTATTGATATTTGCTTCACTCAATGACAGAATGTTGGTTTTGACAGATTTTGCCAACTGTTTGCAGAACACAGTTACTTGAAATCTGAGACACCTCCAGTCACGTTTTTTCTACTGCTGAACTAAAGACACTTATTATTTTATTAAATTTTTTTGTGTGTGATCCTCCAACACTGTGGCAAATATATATTGGAGAAGGATATTTCTTCATTATATAGGATGTAAGTTAACAATAAAAACTTAATCGTTTGTTTGTCTGTGCACAACATTTCCTAAATGGACTGGGATTTCAATAATTATAAACTAACCTAAGTGTCTTTTTCATGCAATATGTTTTGTATTCATAAAAGGTCTTATCAGACAACACATGCAGATATTGCTCTGTATTTACTGGCAACATATTGGTCGGTCAATAGCCTGATTCTGGTAAAATGTTCCTTTCCTCGACTGTATACAAACAAAAACGTAAAACTGATGGTTTGTGATTGTAGGGAGAGTGCATACTGGAGCTATTTCTTGACGAACAGTGTTTTCCTAGACCTTCTCTTCAGCATTTCTGGCTTAAACATGGGGGATGCTGCACTGTAACTTCTGTCACATGGGTCTTCATAGAGATATAACAAATGAGATGTAGCTAGAGGTGAAAATGAAACTAGGCTAATCGACTCGAAAAATTAGATTGGTATCTATTTTCACATCTCACATTTTCGCTTAAGCCCCCGTTGCAAATAAGAAATAACTATGACAACATATCCTGCACACTGTTCATCACATGTCCTGTACATACATTATTTGGTCAGTTAATTTAATTCACTGAATAAATGTTAAAAGTAACTGTCTATCCCTCTTCTCCCTGTCAGAGATGCAATGCAGCTGAATGTCCTGGCCACCCAGAAGATGCTGGCACTGGCCCACAAGATGAAGCACCTGCAGATCTTTATTCACATCTCTACAGCCTACGCCAACTGTGACCGAGAGCTCATTGAGGAAATTGTCTACCCTCCCCCAGTTGACTACCGCAGACTCATCGACTCTCTGGAGTAAGTTGTAGTGAAAGAATATGATAAGACTTGCTGCTGCATAGTTAAACTGGTGGTGGTGGTGGTTTGTTTCTCGATGGCCCTGTTTATGTATTCAACTGTGAGGATGGTCTCTTTGTGTCATTAGCATGCAGTACTATGGGATGATGGATGTGGGTTTTAAAAGGATTCTTTATTTCTTGTTATTGCTCGATGCATAAAAAGCAAGTTGGAAGGTATTATCAAGATTAATGTCAGTTAAGCGTGCCAGCTTAGCCATGTCCGTAGAGTAAATGGCTTCTTAGCAGCACTAATGTTGTAGAGGCTGCCAGTCTCAGCTGCTGAACTAGATTAGTAAAGCATTAGAGGCCTGCAGAGTGAGTAGAGATTAGTGGGAGGATTCTCAGGGATTGTATGTACAGTTGCGTTGAGCTTTTGAGGGAACTTGGATGGATGTGTGCAGAGAGACCACATGCTGGGTTTGACTGGAAATTATATCTTGTCGAGGGAGCTACAGACCTAGCTGACTGACGTTTACTTGGTTGTGAGAGAAAAGTACCTCCTGGACTGAATCGTCAAACACAGCACTTGTCATTGGTCTGGAAGAACATGGCAGCTCTTTTTGAAAGATTGTCAACAATTTCTTCTAAATATTTCTAAAGCATAATTGTAGGAGAATTAAACCATATAAATTCACCTGTCACCTGGATGGCGGATTTGGAGATAGGGGGTCACCTGGGAGCGGACAGGTTACGCACATTTACGGCACGTTTACGGCACGTTTAAGCTCAGTCTTTACCAGTTTTTTGTTTGTTGAAGATTTCAATAAAACCTTTAAATCAGAAAAAAAACGTGGGGCTTGGGGATGGACGTTGATGATTTAACAGCGCGTAATATAAAGGTTAATTCTCCCAGTCTCAGCCTCTCAGTGGCTCCCAAACCCATTTTCATTGTTCTATATTAATGCACTTAGGTCTTTGATTGTTTATTAATCTGATGATTATCTTCCTGATAAATCAATCAGTTGTTTGGTCTATAAAATGTCAGATTATTCTGGAGAATGTCCGTCAGACCAAGATGACACTGCCAAATTCGTTGTTTTGTCCTCAATCCAAAGATATTCAGTTTACTGTCATAGAGCAGTAAAGAGATCAAAACATTTTCACATTTAAGAGACTTGAATCAGAGAATTTGGGTTTAATTTTCTTTTAAAAACAGATTTGATTATGCAACAATTAATAAAGTACTTGTTTTTATTTAAGTTATCAGAAATATTTTGATATTTGTTGCAGCGCTTCATGCACTTCTTTACACCTGAACGATTTTTGCTAAAAATAGGAGCCATAATGGTTTGTGTAAATGAGTGCTGACAATTTTTCTTTCTTTATTTTGGAAAACCACTTTGATTTTTTATTCTTGGGTATCTCTTTTTTATTTTAACTATTTTTCTTACTACTACTTTTATCTTATACTCTGCATTATCAAGTTGGGAGAAAGGATTTGCTTTTTATTGTTTTACACAATGACAATTAAGACCTGGATAGTAATGTTGCTTTAATTCCCCCCCAGCTGGATGGATGACGAGCTGGTGTCTGTCATGACTCCTAAGCTGATCAAGGAGCGTCCCAACACCTATACCTACACCAAAGCCTTGGCTGAGTATCTGGTGCAGCAGGAGGCTGGAAACCTCAATGTAGCCATCATTAGACCATCCATAGTAGGAGCAAGCTGGAAGGAGCCTTTCCCAGTGAGTCATTCAAGTTACCAATGTTACAGTGCTTTTTCTTGTTTACCTTTAGGTTACTGATGGTACTGACTGAAATTAAGAATTACTGTAGCCCAGATTTGGGAATTAACAATGACCTACTCTACTCAACAGACCTTTTTGCTGGTGTTTGCTGAATACCAGTTGTGTCTCTGATTTTTAAAACCGAAGAGTTGAGAGAGTCTGTCCATCAGCATCAGATCTGTCCTGGCTGTTCCTCTGGACACAGTCCAGATATCAGTCACACCCCTTCTGTCTCCTCTCGCAGAGCACTCTGCTGCAACACAGTTGAGCAGTGAGCACAGTGTTGGGAGTAGGAATGTGAGGAATGTGGAGTAAAGAATCTCTGCACACCTTTGTTCCTGGCCGATCACTGTGGAAAGAAGGACCGTTTCATTTCTGGTTTAGGGATTTTCAAGGAATTCAGTCGCGATGATGGTCTGCGTTTCTGAATGGATACATTTACCGTTTTTGGAATCACTCCTGTCCATGTAGCAATAGTATGAATTAATCACTTGTAAAGATCCAAAATCACAACATTATTATAACTATTATAAGTCACCACAGGCTGAAGTAAATTGACATTGCTTATTTTTTCATCAAAACACCATTGTATTCAATCTGTTATCATATGAACTAGAGAGATGCACGCAATGCCTTGGATTTAAGAAACCATAACCAGCAAATGTTTGTTTTTTTGATAATTGACTAATATATTTCTGCTCTTTCAGGGCTGGATTGATAACTTCAATGGACCTAGTGGAATATTCATTGCAGTAAGTACTGAAATAATAACTGTTGAAGTGGTCCATATACAGGTATAAAAGCCTCTCTGTTCACTATAGTTTTATTTTCTTCACCAATACATTTTCTCTTGTTTTCATCCATTTATGAAACTCTGCATCTACATGTAAAAATGGTGTGGTTAAAAGCAGGAGCGATAGGAAACCTTGTGGGGAGGCTTGCAAACATTAACATGGCTAACAGGCTAACAATAGTTAAGTCTTGTAAGTTGCAAATTATACAGTTTTTCTTCAGACATTTCCTCAGCATCCGTCCTCATCTGCAGCTTGCACTATGTCACAGTGCAGTTATAAAACAAGAATATAAACAAACAACACCTCCAATGAAAGAGGTCAATCCTACCCACTCTCTCAACTGATTGGACACCGGAGAGTGCCCTGACTGTGTGTTAAGTTAAGTGAACGAGGCAGGTCGATTTGTGTCTTGCCCTGTTGTGCTTGGAAATAGATCGGAAGCAAATTTGTGTCCGACGGCGCCATTAGTCCAGCATCTACAGTTAGGACCTGTGTGTTCATGTTTTTCTTTACTCTTGCAGAGATGTAGATATGTACTTTTTATATTAGCTGCCGCATCAGTTGAAAATAAATCCAACTGAAAACGTGTGCTGGTGGTGAACTGATGAGAGAAGCTGCAATTTACAGGCACTAAATCCATAGCCAAGGCCCCAAAATTTGTACCTAGTCCTTATACAAAATGCTTAGCTCCGAACCTGCTGTGCCAGAGCTGTCAGCGGCCCGACAGTGTTGTGCTGGGATTTGAGAACTGAACTATGAGCAGAACTCTCTCTCTCTGACTGTGTGAAAATCTGATGTTTTCACATCACAGATGACTGAAGTCTGAGGCTGCAGGTAAAACATGCTGATGTTGGCTGATGAAGAAGTTTAGTCTGGTGCTGAACTGAAAAACTGTTTTAATCTCTTTTATTGCACAGCAAAATTAAATTCTACTGATACAACCCTAAATTGGGTAGACCTACAGCCCTATTGCATCATCCTGATACTTATCTACGAAATGAATAATTTTTTAAAATTTAAATTGGGGGTTATTTTTATCTCTAGATATCTGTGGATGGTTGCATGGATAGTGAGTTCACTGTGTCCTTGCAGATTTTAATGAGTCTGAGATGCAGGATGCGTGCCTATCAGCATCAGTGTGTTTCAGGCAGTTCAGGAGCAGTGCTTTTTGGCAATTACTCTTGCCATGGATTTTGGGCTTTGTAACTGTAAGAATTTTTACATGCACAAAAAAGCTTCATAACACACTGAAGGAAAGGGGGGAACAAAACAAAGTATAATATGGCCACTTTAATTTGAATGCATTAATTATTTCTTTCACCCTTTCCAGGCTGGAAAGGGCATCCTGCGTACGATGAGGGCGTCTAATGATGCAGTGGCTGACCTGGTGCCTGTGGACGTGGTCATCAACGCCACACTGGCCGCAGCTTGGTACTCTGGATCACAGGCACTCAGCAGGTTGGAGAGACACATAAACACTTGATCATGTTTTCTCACATGATGATTGTAATTTTAAAGTGTGTATTTACTGTTAATATTATCATTCTTATTACAGACCTAGAAACATCCTGGTTTACAACTGCACAACTGGTGGCATCAACCCGTTTCACTGGGGGGAAGTCGGTATGATGTCTTTTTTTTTTTTCTTTTTTTTTATCTTGCCTAAACACAGCCTCTGTAAAAGCCCCTGACAATGGAAGCTTATGTTTAAACGTGGCGTCTAATGACATACCCTGATGGTAATCTTATCCACTGCCTGCCACACCTAAACTCAGCTTTTGTTCAGCTGTTCCTTATGGATCCTGGTTTGTAGCTGGATCATTATGGAGTTTTCTCAGTGAATCTCACCTTTTTAAACAGATGTCACACATTGTTTGATGGTGATTTTAGACATTTCACAAACTCAAAATGGAGTTTGGAAGCACCGGTGCAGTCATGAATCATTGTGTTACAACTTGTACACTTGGAATACGATTATTGAGTAACAGGTGGGATCAACAGCATCTATCTTAACCACCAGCATGTCAAATACATAACACAAAATCAATACTGTCTGAACAGTCCCATCAATATAAAGTTGCAATGATGTTGTTTTCCCCTTCCATTCACAAAACTGCAGCTCTGTTTTATTATTTACTTCAGGGGTGGACAGAATAGCAGGAACACCTTACAATCTAAAGGTATCTCGATCGTGGGCCATATTATTAGCTGATCTAGAGCTTTCGATTGTATCACACATCTTCTTCAGCAGAAGGAGTTGACCCGGTTTTCATGTTTACAGGTCATAAATGCATATTTGAAGTAAGTTGAGTGAAGTCTTTTGTGGTTCCAGAGGGAGCTGAGCAATTGAATAAATAGTCTCAAGTGATGTCACGTCAGTCAGCATCAGTTAGAGTTGAAGACTGCAAGTTTGAATAAACTTGAAAAAACAGTCCTCTGTAGCCTGCAGCTTATCTGTGTGTGAATGTAGCAGCTCTAGGCTTCATTAGCTGCACTACTATTAAACACCCAACTTTACACCCCAGCAGCTGGAGATCAGTTGTAGTGAGTGTCTATTGTTATGTTGACACTCTTGCTCTGAAATTATGTATAAATACCCCCTTTAATAAGAGGTGTTCCTATAGCTTATAAATATTTAAATAGTTTGTATGATTTTTGATATTGCTTGTGATCAGTATGCTAAAAAACGTCCATTTTTATGACTGAAATTGATCGCTCCCTCGCTCCAACTGTCCAAAACCACTTATATTAATTAATGTGTGATGACATCATCAATATGCAAATTAGCTTATGGCATCACTTAGCTACTTTTATTGCTGTTACTTTCATTGGAAAAGAGATTTAGAGAGAGTACATGTTGGCTAAAAAGAAGAGGTTCAGTTTCATTCTCGGCCATGGCAACAGATGTAAACAAAACATCAGAGAAATGGAAACAAACATGATTCTACAATTCCAGGACATCTGTTGGGGTTAAAGCAACATTATGTAACTTTTTACCTTTTTAACATAACCGCTTCAAAATCATTTTAATGGCACAGTGTCTTGTAATAGGCTAAATGGTATCTCTGTCTCAACCACTCTGCCCCTCTTCCCACCTGTTTCTACCACCTGGAGCCTGTAAAACCTTGTGAAATACCAACATCTATATAATGTTGTTTTAAGCCTAACCATGACTCCATCTGCTGAGGAAGAACATGTGACACGATGTCAAAAGCTCCACAACACTTATGGATCATGATGGTGAATTGTTTTGCCAAATTATTGCTGCATATCAAGTGTTTTGTGGGAATGGTAAAGTGCAGTATACTAGCATTTGGGGGAGGAAGGGTAGATTGAAGGATATATTTTGCCAGCAGGACCACATATTTCAGTCAGGTTAAGAAAAACAAAAAAATGTATTGAACTGCTGATTGACGACTTGTGTTGAACAACCTTTTGTTTCTTAGAGTACCATGTAATATCCACATTCAAGAGGAACCCCCTTGAGCAGGCCTTCCGTCGGCCCAATGTTAATCTCACATCCAATCACCTAATCAATCAGTACTGGATCGCCGTGAGCCACAAGGCTCCGGCCTTCCTCTATGATCTGTACTTAAGGCTGATTGGACGAGAGCCCAGGTAACCTCATCATCGCCGACTCGGACGTGCCGCACCTCTGCTGTTTTTTAACGCCAAAACCCCCTCACACACACTCAAACACATCTCTGCTGCTTCAGTCCTGTCACTTTTCTTTTAGTGTAGTGGCCTAACGTTGTAGCTGCAATGCTAATATGTTACATTATGCTTGTGGCCGTTTTGTTGGGAGTTAAAGAGCGTGTAACCCAGCGGCTCTCCTGCACAAACAGGGGATTACTGATGGGTTCTGCACTCTTTACGTTTTGCTACTTGCAATGTTTTTATTCTCAGTTGGGTTCCCAAAATGTCAGCACTAAGGTCATCTCAGTCCAGCTGATAAATGGACTAAGAGCGACTTCAGTCTGAGGATGCCTTTGGGAACCCAACCCAGGTGTTGGCCCTTAAGATAAACTTCTGCTAGCTGCTGAATTGTCAGAACAGTGTCAAGTATACTGGATCTGTCTGTCTTTACCACCTGCATACCTAAAGACAGTCTAGCAGTGGTGAAATCATTACACAGGGCCTGCATCTTGCCTAGTATTAGTAGGAGGAGGAATTGCACATTCTTCCTCATCTCGTCTTCTGTGTCGTCCTTTTCCTGTCATTTGTGTATCTCTCTCCTACAGAGTACTGTATAAACATGACCTTCAAGACCAATCCCTTAGAGCAGGCCTTCAGAAGGCCCAATGTCAATCTGCGCTCCAACCCCTTTACTAATCAGTACTGGACCACTGTCAGCCACACGCTGCCAGCCCTGCTCTATGACGGCTATCTCATGCTGACAGGCCGCAAGCCCCGGTAAGGTTGCATCTGCCCCT